>CAJVPZ010000163.1:0-23559 GCA_910592135.1 Racocetra fulgida | reverse complement strand
TTATAATCCTTAATTCAAACTATAAAGTTGTATTAGAAACTATAAGTCTAAAATTAATATTTAAAAAGTTTGTCATAAATAAACTAAAAAATTTTTTCTTTATAAATTATTTTTAAAATTTTATATTTTAGGTTCATAAGTAACCTAAAATTTTTTTCTTATAATCTAAAAATAAATAATGCAAAAAAATAATTCTTATTTTCAAATATAATTGTACAGAGTTTTATTTAATTATTTTGGTTTTTTATAAAAGTAAATCAGAGCTCAAAAAGTGCAAAAATACAGGCAAATTTGTTTATGTTCTATTACAATCTAAGGGATAAAGATACAAAGTTAGAACAGAAGAATGAATAGATGTATCTTGTTTGTTTTCAACATTAGTTTAAAAAAAGTTACATGATCCTGAGTGGGTGGTTGAATTTAAACATGATAATGAAAACAGACTTGCCTGTCTTTTTTAAATGTCACTAGGTTGCTCTTTGGATAAAATATCATGACGTAATTTTAAATGATAATACTGCTAAGACCAACTCCTACCAAATGCCACTTTCTCTTTTCTTATTATAAACAACAATATGCAATCACAACTTGTTGTGCAAGCTCTTATTACAGATAAAATAGTAAAATTCTATAAATAGATATTTAAATATACAAAAAATGTAACTTTGACTAAACTATTAGTGCTTATCACAGATGCAGATCCTGCAGTGGATGCTGCAATTGGGCAAATACATGAAACAATATACCAAGTCCATTGCATTTTTTACATAAGTGAAAACTTATCAAAAAGTCTCAAATCCAAGCTTTGCAATAAATATAATAATTTTGTTTGTAACTTTTTTCTGTATCGCAACAGTTTATAAAGAATTGTTCTATGAAAGATAGGCTCAATTATTTGAAAAATATGTAAATATTAAAGACTATTTAGAAAGAGCCCTTTATCTCAATAGGTGAGCATGGGCTTGTGCATTTATGACAAAAATATTTACTGCAGAAATTCAAACTACTTTTCTACTTCTCATGTTGAAAGCCTAAATAATATTATCAAATTTGCAGTAACATCAAATAGTACTTTGTGTAATCTTGCTAATGCAATAGAAGAAAGGCTTAAGGATAAAGCATAATGAAATTGTTTTTTGAATATTAAACTATGTCATCCTGTATGAGAATCAACTTAGTAAGGTATAATATCTTTGTTAATATTAACAAAACTATGGCTAAATATCTTACTCCACATATTCTGTCTGTGAAATGTTTAGAAATAGCACAATAGCTTTACTTTTTTGCAAGTCAAATGCAATTAGATGTTATTTAAAGCTTTGATGAGGTAAAATTAAATCTAATGTGAATTTTTTTTTGTAATTTAAATGATAACTAATCTAATATTTTACTTATTTAGAATTCCAGTATTAATTTAGAGGATAGGTTTATTAATGATGTATACAATTCTAAAAAAATTCTGCTGACTTCAATAATTGCTAAAATTTATAAAAATAATATTCAAGAAGTATATAAGGTTACGAACATGTGATCTGAAAATAGCAAATATATACATTTTGTAATAGTTGTTAATCCTACTTCATATCTTTGTTCATGCATATCTAACATATCTCAAGGTATTATTTGCATCATTATTTCTGAATAATGATGTACTCAAAAGTTGCAGGATTCCACATACAAATTATACCATCACAATGGTTCAATGATGAACAGAAAGAAAATACTGTTATAGAACCTTGTTGTTTTACAAACCAGGATTCTGTGAAAAATCTATTTGATGAAATAGTTCTGTTTCGAGATATATATTTTGTAATGCATTATTTTGTAATGTATTATTTTAGAGCATACTATTTTGGGATGTGTACAGATTAAGTTAAAATATAATTTTAAAAAGATAAAATTTTTTAGTCTTGTTAAAGTTGATTTGATTTTAATATATATTTTTAATTTTAATATAAAAAGTGTTATATAAATTGTAATTATTTTGTTATTAAATAATTTTAATTTTAAATCTAAATATTATATAAATAGTAAATATTTAGAAACTATTTTGTTAATAGATAGTTTTAAAATTTTATATTAATAATAACAAATTAGCAATTATTTTATTATTATTTTGTTATTAAATATAAAAAAATTATTTATAAAATATTTTTAATTTAGATTATAAATAATAAATATTTCAAAATAAAATTGTAAATTTAAATAGCAATCAGCTTAATACATAGTAACTATATAGCAACTAATATACTACTATTTTATATCTTAATTGTAATTTAATAGTTACAATAAATATATAATATAGGTTTAATTTATTTACAATTAGTTATTATTTAATATATTTCAGTAAAGTTAGTTAAAACAAAATATTTATAATTTTGGTAATACTAATATGATTAAAAATTGTAAGATATTTATACAATATATAAGTTATATAAAAATATGCAAACTAATACTAAATAATACAAACTTAAATTTTTGTAATCATATAAATTTAAAGAAATAGAAAGATAGATACCTACTTAGCAAGATCTAAGTAAAAAAATAATACAAAATTAAATATAGCTATTAAAATAAACTATATTTAAAACTAGCACAATTAAATAAGTACTAGATATTTAGCAAGAGTAATTGGTCAATTAGGCACTAAAGTAATAATTAAAAAATAATCTACTAAATAGATATTAGAGAACTGGTATTTTTTAAACAATCTAAATTGGTAGTTTAAAGAGATTAATTAAAAAATAATAAAAGTAAAAATGATTAGATAGGTTTAACGAGAAGTACTGAAATTTAAGTAAACTCTAATGAGTAAAGTAGAAAATAATAGCAAAGTTAAAAGACTACAAGTATTAGCTCTTATAGTCTTGGTTCAAAAAACGGTTCTTTATCATTTAAATAGGTAAATCTAGAGGTGCAGATATATTTACGTAATAAAGTCATAACTAGGTCGTAACTATATAAAAAGGGATTTTTTTATGTAAGTTACGCCTAGTGTGTAAATATGTCTGCACCTCTAGGTAAATCTCATTATTTCGTTGGTTAACTGAAAAAAGTAAATCATATGACGCTGGTAATCGAAAATAAGTGATAATGTAACACATTTTTAATAATTTTTTAACTATTCATAAAAACCGGATCAGGACTATCTAAGATCGAGGACCGAATAACCACAAAACCGGTTAGTCCTAAAACTTTAAAATTGCAACTACTTAATTTAAACAGGTATAAACACCTTTAGTAGTAAAAGATTCAAGTTTAATGTTTAAATTTTTACTGCGTTTTGGATTGTTAATTGTAACATAAAGTTTTGATGTTTTGATTTAAACCCTAATGAGTTCAGGTTTGTTAATAATAAACATCATATTTACGTGCATAAATCTATTCTCAAATGCGTATGTGCATTTATAAGCAGTTAGTTTATTTTTAGTTTATAAGCATCTTTATATGTACGTACGTATCAAGTTTTCCTTATTTCTATAACGTCTTTATCTAAAGTTTTTTTCTTTATTTCCATTAGCCAATCAGACTAATTTTTTTCTATGAGGCTTGAGTGCTGCAGATGCCAGGTGGCACGCACCAAGGCGCAATTACTAGTTAGAACATTTGAAACCTAACTGTATCCCCCTATAAAAAGAAAGAGAGATACAACATACAAATAGCGGTAGTGCATTAAATAGGGTAAATTTAGAGTTTCGAGTCTAGTTACGCAGAACAACTTTGTGTAATAATAATAACTCCGGGTACGTTCTGATCCAAAACTAGTTTAGCATTTCACAATACCAATATTTGACACCAGATGCTAACTCAAATTAATGCACTCTTACGTCAATTTTACATGTCAATTTTTTATAATCTAACTTTAGTGGGTGGGTTTTTTTTTGCTAAGCCAGGTGCTAAACCATTGGCTTAAGTGACAAGCTAACAGCTTTGCTTAATCTTTTTTTTTTTCAAAAATTTAACTTGTATTTTTTACGTTCATTTTCCTTTTTCGAAATTTATCTTACTAAAAGCCAATTAAATCCTAAAGCTAAGCATTATAATTAAATGATTTTTTTTTTAATCGACTCAATCGATCTGCTTATAACATTAAACTGAGCAAATTAAGAAATTTAAGCATAAGCCATGATAATTTAAAATACGTAAAAAAGTTTATTTTTTTTCCTTTTTCCAAATAGGAAATTTTTTATAGCATTATTTTGTTTATAATACATATTTTTGACACGTAGTGATATTAAATAGAAATCATATTAATATGAGAGAATTTTGATATATAAAAATTTGTCTTGTGGCTTAGGTCGATATTAACGAGGTTGATATTAACCACTACGTTAGGCTGTGTGAGGCTAATGTAGCAACCCTAAGCCTTCCATCCAGAGGATAAGGATATAAAATATATAAAAGTCACAAATGTTCAGTTAATAAAAGCTCGCGATGCTTTAAGAGGTTTCCGATTATTATAAAAATGAGCGTAGTCGGGTCAAATAACGATAAAAGTATGCGTATTTTGAGTGTTTCCGATCAATAAAAAAAAAAAGAAAATTAGAAATAATAAAATTAGCATAATAATAATAATGTTGTACCTCTCGTTAATTTTCAATTATTGTTAATAACCGAGTTCCACTCGGATAGATAACAGATAACGATAAGAGATTTTTTAGAATTTAATCCAGAGTTACGACTGGAGTTAACCTGAGATAATCTCCCGAACGTCGTAATAATGGAAAAAAGAATGATTGGTTTAATTTAAAAACATTGTCGTTATTGTTAATGGCAAGTTAATATTCAATGAAAATAGTTAACTAAGCCCGCTAAGCCATATTAGTGAGGTGTCCGTGCATAAATTGCAGTTCAGAATAGCCCGAATGACTTAATGATACCCGGATAGAGACTTTCTAAGGGATGCGATCTAAGCCAACCCAAAATTATCGATTCGTCTAAGCCTATAAATTTCAGATCACCATTCAAGATTAAGTATACGTATCAGAATTTTGTAATTAGATTCACAAATTACTAATAAAATACTAATAAAGGGTTTGGTTAATAAAGTAACAATAACAATTAGAGGAATCTGACAAACACTGTTAACTTTCTATTAATAATCAATCGTCTCAATACCCCCGAGTACTAATTATCCTGTTATGCCAAGAAATAGTGAATGCCTACGTTTCATTGACACAGACCTGATATAGATAATGATATCTATATTGCGAGATACATTATCTAGACCTTATTACAATCATGGTTTTATCACAAACCGTGATACGTACGTACTACTTGCTACTATTTACATCATATACTGTACGTACGTACGTAACAGAGGTTTAATAACATTATTAATAAATTCACGAGTATGTCCTACATGCATTATATTGCAGAGTTTAATTTGGCAATCATTAAACGCAAAAGGAATTAGACAGGTAGGGCGGTAGGTACGTACGTAGGTAGGTAGGTAGGGTACGTAAATAACCTTAATTCATTTAACTTTTCAATTGCCGTACGTAATACGTAACAAAAAAAAAAATTTTTTATAGGCTGCAATTTGTGCACTTACTATAAAAAGTCATTTTCGGAATTTGAATGGAAAACGGTACTTATAGGACTATACGCACGGCACGGTATGTAAATGTGTCGAAGTTTCCAACTTTGTATGCACTTTATATGTGCATATAAATTTACATAGGAAGGTTCTATTTAGATATTTTTAACAAGGAGGGTAAATATAATATGTGAAAAGAAGAAGAAAAAAGACCTTCGGTTAACTGTCTCACTGTGTGTTGCAGTTTAATATAATGAATTAAATGCAACAATGCTACCCAGCATATGTCCCACCGCATGTGAGCAAAAATGTAAATTGCTTTCTCCATGTTTCACCTTTTAGCTTTGACAAGATTACCCCTGGAATTCGGCGAAAAGATCAAAGTAGAGAGGATTAATAAATGTTTTGTTTTCTTATTCTAGGCTTTACACATTGGTTTCACAAATCTATTATACACGATTCGTCTTATTATAGTACCTTAGTTTGTTTATATGCTACATTTAACTACAGAATATATTAACATTTTAATCGATGACATGTTGCAACAAATATCCGGAGGAAACTTGACGTTTGTATCACTATCCATGTAATTCATTTTTTTGGCAGTTGTTTCAATGATATTGCACACAAGAGATCCTTGATAGGTAATAACCAGCCAGTTAAAGCGAAATATATATATATATATATTTGTATTTTTAGTGTTCTGTAGATTAAGTTTACCTCCTTATAAATACCCCTTACTTTTTCAGCCTAATCGTTGGAACGTGTTAATACATGCTAGTACAATAGTATAAATATTGTCTCTAATCCCTCGAAGATTGAATTTCTTCCTTACCCATTTTCTCAAGATCGAAAAGAAAATAAATTATAAATCATATATAAATTATATTACGACAACCATGAAGCCCCTTAACTTTGCCTCATTTTTGCTTACGGCCCTTTTTATTCTAGTACCAAGTTCTATTATAGCTGTACTTCCTGGAACTTGGCCTCCAATAAATGCACCTCCTCCAGCAAATGCAAATTTTACAAGACTTGTAAATATGACTAAAGTTAGAAATGCTCCTGTTAGAAGTATAAATGCTACTTGTCCGACTACCGACACATACTGTCATTGGACTTGCACTACTTGTACTCGAAACGATACTGATATTATTCGCTGTCCTAATCGACTAGATTGGGGTCTTACTTTAGATGATGGCCCATCGTAAGTTGGATAAAAAAATACTGCTTTTGTAATAATCCTTATTTCAAAAATACTAGATTTTCATGTATATATATATATGTATTTTTTTTTTCTTAGTCAATTCACAACTGCAGTTCTGGACTATTTAGACACACAAAATGTCAAAGTAACATTTTTTGTTATCGGATCTAATGTATATACAAATCCTGACATCTTAATAAGAGCTTTTAAAGCTGGTAAGTTACATTCCTAATTTTATTGTAATTATATTATAATTGTTATTTTACATCAATATTTTATCAATATTATCAATATTATATCAAATATTAAAAATCGGTCAATTCTTTAAAATAAATAGGCCATCAAATCGCTGTACATACTTGGTCACATACAGCACTAACTTCTCAAACCAGCGAAGTAGTTATTGCCGAACTTATGCATACTAGTGCTGCTATAAAAAATGCTACTGGTTTTACTCCTAAATATATGCGTCCACCATTCGGGGATTACGACGATCGAATTCGTGATATTGCCACTCAACTTGGTATGAAACCAACACTTTGGGATTTAGATACAAACGATTGGATGTCTGCCGAGGATGCAACTTTCAACATAAACTGGATCACTGCTAACTTTACTCAATGGGTTAATGATCCAAACCTCAAAACTACTGGTCATATCTCCCTCGAACACGACTTATATAATCAAACCTCTGCGCAAATTCCTCTAGTCGTACCAATTCTTAAGAAAGCTAATTATACTATAAAGCCTGTTTATCAATGTCTTAACGATCCATCTCCTTACGTTGAGAGTCTAGTAACGCCTACACCTGCAGCCACCACTGCTCCACCTCCAAGAGCTGCTACTCCAACCGATAACCCTATTAAAAGTACACCAACTCGGAATTCCGAAGCCCCATCTCAAACTCAAAAATCTGGTGCTACAAAAATACTCAACAACGATCTTTTATCTTTGAGTTTTGTTGTTGTTGTATTATTCGGATCCTTATTTTATTAAACTAATATAATTAATATAATTAAATTTTGTGATTATATTATGTTATTAAAAAAATATATATATATTTCACTTTTAATGTACTTTGTGTTTAATGTACTTTTGTTTTCTGATTAATTTACAAATTTATTTTATTTATTGTATAAAAAGTAAATATTACACATGATCATGTTGTATGTTGTATTAAATAAATTTAAATTGTTTTTCTCTATACAAATTTAAATAATTGTTCAATTTTTAAATCATTATCGATTCGTGTATTTTTTATTATTTTTAATTTTGATTTTCCTTATCTCATAAATTATTGTAACCAATAAAATTTATTAACGTTAATATTAAAATTTTTTTTAATATTTTACTGTTACTTATCTGATTTTCTTCCAAACTTCATTTTAATTGAGATACATCAATCAATATATATTTAATTACAGTAACGGTAAATTGGTATTAAACTCGACAATTATTATTAATTTGGTAATCAAAGGAAAATCAATTAGTAACTGCATTTGGACATACCCGCATGATGCAGTTATTTATAACAATAATTTCGTAATCGGTGTTTGTTTACCCGAAATTCTAATCCTGTAACGGCAATCAGAGTATTACATGTATAAAAAGTATAAAAATCATTTCTTTATTCGGTATATTTGTGTTGTTGTATGCAATGAACAATACATTCCCCCGTAAATAAATAACAATAGAACCGAATTTGTATAATTATATTCTATTTCGACAAATTTTCTTTGATGTAATTATCTTTTACATACAGCAACAGACAAATTTGAAAGAAATTTCTTTATTAATCCTTCTTGAGTATATTATTATTCCTTCTTGAGCATCTTATTATTATTCCCTCTTGAGTATATTAATTAATTACTCCCATTTTAAACCAATCGATTTTAAGTTATAAATCATTATTTTTAATCCGTTATATTAACTTTTTGCAACTCCGGTATATTTCAGGTTAATAAAAACCGGTTCTAATCTATCAGAGTAACGAATCACTTTTATTGTTAAATCTGCACAATCTGCACAATCTGCACAATCTGCACAGATCTATCTAATCTAAGTGGCTTTGTTCCTAATATTCTTAAACTCACATCTGTCTATCACTCCGTTGACGATCATCAAAGCCCTTGTTAATCTCGCATTTATTTAGGTACGTACAAATCTTCGTTCCCGATGTTAATATTTGCTCTTGATGTTCGATGTTAAGGGCTGTTTCGGCAAAGCAAGTTAACTCCTATATTTATTTGGTAAAAAAAAAAGCATGTATGAATTATATAAATATAAGAAAGCACGATCATAAAATAGATTAGCGTTAAATATTAAAGATGTGACAACTACTCTCCACATCCTATCGGGTTCTTCCCCTTTATTACAGTATTATGGAAAGCAACTTTAATACGTTTTATTATATATAGTAAAGTTATAAAGTATGCATGCATATTGATTGAATTATAGTAATTTTATAAAGTATGAATGCATACATCTTGATTGAATGATGCATGCATCTTGATTGAATGAATGAATACGCCTCCTGAAAATCTTGAATGAATGTATGCGCCTCATCAAAATATGAATTTGTGCTTCAGTAAATTTTAAAAAACCGTGGCGATAGACAGGAAATTAATAATGTAACGATCAGAAAAAAATATTAACTATGTATAGTTAGTGTGGAGGTTCATACGTATTTATAGATTAAAACATTTAAAATAATTATAAATAGCAAATAATTATAAATAGCGATAGTTTAATTAATTATTGGAAGGACTGTTTGAAATTCCATAAACATGTCAATCAGAACGTTCATTACGTTAGAGATTGGAATCGATGAGTTTCGAGAATTGATTGGTTTCAAACTCTAGATTTTCGAGCATCGGTAAAAAATTTTGACCGATGTTCGAATGTTCATTGAGCATTAAAAAACACAGAAGAATTTAGTATAACATGAAATTTATCAATTGTAACCATTAACGCAACATTACTTAATTATTGCGCATTATAAAGTACTATTACCGCTACATTATTTAATACATGATTTATAATTGCGATTTATATTATGCATTAATCCTAGACATCAAGGACAGTAAATTCATTTGTTTTCATATTACGCTTTAGAAATACCATTCTGCCAAATAACTTTGGCAATAACGTTGTTTTCGCACTCATAACATTTCCTACATCTGAAAACAAGCACTCACTTGGTGTGCTTGTTATGCTTGTTGTACTTGTTGTGCTTATTGCAGGAATTGCAAGAAATTTTCGGCCATTTCACTTAAAATCGGAACTAGCCGTTTTTTTTTTAAAGACCAGCACACCATGGAATCTCTCTCGAAATCAAGCTCAGGAAGAGTAAGATAATTTTTAACTTCGTTATTATCTTGGTTTTGTGAGCTGGTAAGTTTGCTTGTCATTTCGACTAGTTACAGAACTAAATTGGATGTCGATGAAGTAATTTGTTTAAATAAATAGTGCCACTTCTTAAACTCTGCATACATAGCACGTAAAGTTTCTTTGCTCATCAGTCGATAACACATGTAATCTTTTGCAATTGAGTTTTCTAATGTCATTTTGAAAAAATTTATTAATAAAATTTATAAAATTGTTATTTATTAATCAATCAAATCTTATCACTATCAATGATTGACTGAGTTTAAAACTCAATGAATGAAGTTTATTTCGATATTCGAAATTTTCGAATAATTATTCAACGATTCCACATTCTACATTACGTTGAGATTTCAATAAGTCACGTGTAATAATTCAACTAATCCCCCGATCACTATATCAAGATCACGGGAGGATTAATTAATAATACCCTGACTGTATGTGAATAAGCGGAACGAAGTTTCCGCTAATTCCCAACGGATCAGGATATTATTATTACCAACAATAACGGTAATAGAATCATTGTTTGTTTAAATTGACCCCTTCTCCCCCCTGCCGAAAAAGTTGAATCGGTTTTACAATATCCAATTCGGTTGTAAACTCTGTATAATATCCACTTCTATTGTAACCATAGGCAAACCGGTTTTAAACAATAAAGTTCTATTTTTGTATTACCGATACGTATCATAAAAGAATACTAGAGGTAACAATAATTTAAACTTTTCATTTTATCCAATCAGGATTATTATTGATTAAATAATAAAAAATAAAAGTTATGCATTGCACACATCCAATTAAAAAAATTTAACTCGGTTTGGCTTATAATATTACCCGATTTTTCACTTATATGCATATCCAATCGTTTTTTTGAATTTATACGTATGTACGTACGTACGTACGTATTAATATTTTTGCGCTATTCACTGAGGTAATGTAACCCAGGCCTTCCTATAATATCATATTTATAGACTGATGTTGCATCGGTATAATTTAGGGTATATTGCTGACTGATTAATTATAGTGTATTACCATCGGTATGATACATTCCTTGCTTTTTTTTTAGTTTTTCATAAACCAAAATGGAAAGAGAAGACTTAACAGAAGAGCGATTAAAAAAAGATATTAATCAAATTGTTGATGATTTTATTCAATTAAATTTTATTGATTGTCAAAAATTGGCAGACGAGAACGATTCAGATGGAATGTACTGGCTTGGATATCGTTACGAATATGGAATTGATGTCGAAAAGGACGAAAACAAGGCATTTATTCATTATCAAAAGTCAGCAGAAATGAACAATTCTAACGGAATGTATCAAGTTGGCTATTGCTATTATTTAGGAATTGGTGTTGAAATTGATAAACACAAAGCATTTGTGTACTATCTCAAATCAGCTGAGGAAGGTAATTTGATGGGAATTTTTAAAACTGCCATTTGTTATAGATATGGAATTGGTGTAAAAAATAATTATGATGAATATAGAGAATGGATTAATAAGTATGTTCATTTTGATATTTTTTTATTATAGTACTTTGTAATTTATTAATTTGAAATTGGGAATAACCTCATCAAACTTTAACTATCATATCAGGGAGTAAGCGTTAAGAATATTTTTTTAATCACCATATCTAACATTTAAGCTCATAATTGTTTATTATTGGTGCCAATTCAGCATGTAAGTACAAAAAACGTTTAGTAATAAACAAGTTCACAATACAAGTACATAAATACTTATTTACCTTTACGTACAAATCATTCATTCGCATTAATTTAGTTAGTGAGTATAAAGAACATTTATTAATTTTAGAAATAAAAACAGCAAAACAAGTTCACAATACAAGATCATAAATACTTATTTGCCTTACGTACAAATCCTTTCATTCGCATTAATTTAGTCCGTGAGTATAAAGAACATTTATTAATTTTTAGAAATAAAAGCAGCAAAACAAGTTCACAATACAAAAACATAAATACTTATTTACCTTTACGTACAAATCATTTCATTCGCATTAATTTAGTTAGTGAGTATAAATAACATTTATTAATTTTTAGAAATAAAAACAGCAAAACAAGTTCACAATGCAAGAACATAAATACTTATTTACCTTACATACAAATCATTTCATTCGCATTAATTTAGTCGGTAGGCATAAAATTAATTGCATTTCAATATAAAGTTCAAAATCAGTGAAATAAATATTTTATAATAATTTATAGAGATTCTAAATATGGAAAATGTGCAAATTGTAATGAATATAACACATGGGAAGCATGGTGTCAGACATGCGATCCTGACATAACTATTCAAGGATGGACAAGTGGAAATAAAAAGATTGATAATCGTATGAAAGCATTTCAACTTAGAACCTATACTTATGATGGAATGATTGAATGGATTCCATTTGATAGACTAATTAATGTTGAAAAAATCGGTGAAGGAGGATTTAGTTCTATATTTTCTGCAACCTGGTTAGATGGTGTACGAGAGATTAAAAAAATTGAGAAAACTTATAAGAGAACGCGCAAACCATCTAGCAATGTTGCACTCAAGACCTTGTCTGGTGATGATTTTTTGAAAGAAGTAAGTTTAATCATTATTATATAATTGTATAGTTTATTAAGTGAACTAATTTATATAAATTTATGAAGTTCGAAAGTCTTACAAAATGTAGACTTTGGGGTAGTAAGCTTAAAATATATGGATTGACTCAAAATACTGAAACAAATGAATACTTTATGGTATTTCAATACGCAGACAATGGAAGCCTTTATAAATTTTTAAGAAAAAATTTTCGAGAACTTAACTGGCAGACTAAATTAAAATTACTTTTGGATATTTCGAAGGATTTATATAATATTAGAACTGGCCAATCTGGAAATGCGTACGCCTATGGATTGTTTTCAGGATACGGATCGTTAAGTGATTTGAAATTACAACCTGTATATATTTCTTCGGTCCCTAATGTAAGTATCATAAATGATGAACTTTACGGTGAGATGGTATAATTATTTAATAACATTTACGTCAAAAATTATCAAGAGCCACGATACAGAATTGTTCATGCACAAAGCATGTCCTTTATGGCTCGCCACAGTCAAGGGCAGCAATTTTACTCGTAAATGGCAAGAGGAGAAATACCTTAATACATTTATATCAAATGTTTCCCGGAGACTTAGCGATCGATTAAAAATTGAGCCACCTTTAGATCCCATTCATATTAATTATATTTATCGCGCATGCTCATTTGCGGTGTCATTTTCTGATAAAAATGATACTTGGTGTAGTCTACTCGAGAAAGATGATTTTTTACAATTAGAATATCTACTTGATATGGGCTATTATTATTCCTTTTCTTACGGATATCAGCTTAATACCAAATTGGCTTGTCGATTTTTCACTAGTTTTGTAGAATCAGTAGAATCATATTTAACTGGACGATCACAAGTTAAAAGTACTTTGAAATTTGCACACGCAGAAACGATAATTTTTTTGACAACAATGTTGGTAAGTCTAAACACTTTTATATTAATGTTATCTAGAGTTTTTTCTAAAAAATATATATGTTCATTTACAGGGCTTGTATGAAGATGATTATCCTTTAACTGCTGATACTTTACCACAACAAATCGCATCGCGCAAATTTAGAACAAGCAGGTTGACCCCATTTGCAGCAAACGTTTATTTTGAGATATATAATTGTTCAACCAGGTATGACGAAGATCCTGTCTTTGGCACGACCCTTATTCAAATTCTGGTTAACGAAAAACCCACGGTGATACCTAAGTGCATTTACACTTATTGTCCGTGGAATATGTTCAAACGATTATTAGGTGATGCTATTAATTGCGATTTCGATGATATGTGTAAATTGACTCATGCCAAATTTGGTTTATCAATGCAATATTATGATTTTATAAACACCAATATTACAAATTTTGTTAATTTTTAATAAATTATGTTCATAAAGCATTATCCTTTATATCTTGCCTAAAATATGAAATAAAAATCATAATGCGTTAGTAGCTTACCTACAAATAAGGATGCTAACCATTAAAGGCAAGCTATATCATTTACAAATATGGCTGGGCCAAGGAAAAAAAATTGGGCACACCCAGGAGGCTGAGGCCATGCCATGCCCCTCTAAATATAGCCATTACTATGCTGCTACGTCTAACAACGCCTCCAAAATTTTGTATTTATATATAACAAAATTTAAAAAGAGTTTTCAAAATCACAGGTAATGTAACTTCTATATTCTTATTATTTTTGATTCTAATCTTGGAATTTGATAAGCTGCTGTGCAAAATTTTAGAAATATTCTTGAGGTAGCCGCTAGATCTTATAGTCAATTAGCATACTTCATTTACACGTGATCAGGATTCATAATCACATAATACGGGCATGCCTTTTGGCTCAAGGGTGTGCCAGTACTTGAAATTGGCATGCACAAGATGTATATGTGCAAGAGCTTATTTTAATGTGCAAATATTTTGTAAAAAATTTTATTTTTTTTTTTTAATCTTCAAAGGTTTTTGTAAAAAATTTATGCAAGTATACAAGTAAAATTTTTTTAAAAAAAATTGTACAAAATTTATGATATACAGTATATAAAAACTATATTTGTTTGAGAAAAGAATTACAACTATATAAGTAACTCTTTTTGTGGCCAATTTTTTATTATACTTCATCTTAGATATATTAATATTTTCTTTCTGTAATGAATTTTTTTTTAAATTGATGCGGTTAAACTCTAATTTTTAACCTACTTTTGACTGTAATGAGGAATTTTGTTGAAATAGATAAGGCATTAACTTGTCTATCGTTAGATATTTAGATCCATACTGTTAAGAAGTTAGTTAATATCGGCAATGTTACGTTTAAAACCTTTACAACATGCATTATATGCTTATTTAGATCTTTATTGCTATGTAATTATTAATAAATTTTGAATTATAAATAAAATACAAACAAATTTTAATATCTTTTTTAAACAGCTGAACATTACTTATTTCCACACTTAGTCATTGTAATTTTCAACCTGATACTAATAAGCTAACGGGAATATTTGCTGAAGCGGCATAGGTAGATTCGATATATTCAAAATTTATTTAAGTTTTAATTTGATGGTTTCTTATAATTATCGATTCACAATACGTAACTTACGTATTAAAAACGTGTCTTTAACAGTTTCTTTTTAATGACAATATCGATTATCTTTGCTAATTTGTTTATGTAGTGTAATCTTCTTTACTATTTTACGTAATTTGTATCGCATTCGTGCATAAGATCGTCAACTCTTAATCTATAAAAGGAATGATTTTCATCGGCCATTTTTTATAGCAAAGTGAGGAGACATATTTCAGATATAATTATGCCCTTATTTCGAGTTATGCCTAATAGGGGTATATGTCGACTCTACCTGTTATTATTTTTTATTATTTATAGTTGAATTTTATTGCAGAGAGAAAAGACAAAGTTTAGCAAGCAGGTTTCAAAGAAATAAGATAGAAAAGATGCCAGATATTATGCCATTAATGAAGTATAAAGAAAAAATTAATGAGCTTATAATATGTAGAATCCTCACGCATCGTTTTGCAATAATACTAAAAAGACCAAGTAAAGCTATGGAGAGAAATCCTGGATGGTATGGATTCTGTTAATGTGGCATGTAGACCGGTCAGAAATTAATTTGGTATAGTAGGCATTCAGATTGCTGGTGAGGATATATATCTGGATGTTCTTGTAAATGATGCGGGTGGCTTGTCTCGTTATTTTCATTTATACCATGCGGAAATCCCTCTCACACCACAAACACTATGAAGAGTAGAACCTCTCGTATATTTATTATTAACTCCAAGAGTATGTAACAATTTTTAGTATGATTTAACTTGCTTTTATTCTATTAACTGATATAACATATTGAAATCTTTAGTATAGAATATACTAATTTTGAATCAAAGCCTGCTTATGCAAGCATTAGAACAGGCCATTTCACACCCACCGCGTAATGTATCCCCGAGCAAAAGAGTATCATCACCATCTAGAGAAGAGAAGCAAAGAACAATTATTCAGTTTACTTTGACGTGTGCATTTTGTGAATTTATTTATTGTATTGTTATTGATGTATATTGATTTTATACCAACAATTTTTAGGATTCTTTAAAAATCCACCGATATGATTAATATACATATATAACTAAATTAACCAAAGTTCATTTCCGAAGTCTAGTTTACGTATACTTTCGATATAATTTTGCCACCATTCACCGAAGCGAAAGAAGTATTACTGTACTTCTAATTTTGAATATAAGATTTATTTTTCGGGGAAAATTTAAACTCAGTTACATAACTTTTTTATAAGGATATGCTTTTATTTTTACTATAGTTTTAAGAAAGTGCACTTGGAAAGTATTATGGTCAACCTTTCAAAATAAAGCGTTACAATATTGTATAGTTATTCAAATTGTATTAATGAAAAAGTAAATTTATAAAATCAATAATGCATTGTATTATTTGAATGACATCAGAAGTCTCATGGTTTGATCTTAATTTCTACAGAGATCCCCGTTGATACGTAAGTACCAATTTCTCATCAGAATATCCATTATATTAGATCTTTTTGTTGGTTGACCAAACAAAAAAATTTTTGATTTTTTAACTATCTTCTCATAAATTTTGAACGAAGGAATCTTAATAATATCTCGCTTATTTTCAATGTTCAATGCTTCTACAGATTAATGAAATTCTTAATATTTAAATTAACAAGGGATGTTATTGAGATATCTTCAAAAACACAGATAATACGTATTAAACTTTAATTATAATAGGATAAAGTTTGATTATTAATAGCAGATAGACTAACAGTTTTCTAGCCAATCATAGATTTGTATTTTAAAAATTCTTGATTTTCAGATTCCCATGTGGAGTGTGATGCTGGTTACAGACAGTAATTTGAAATATTTCATTGTGCTTGTAAAAAAAAATTATATGTCGCAGCTGATGCTGAAAACGGCTGATGCTGAAATTCGGATCTATTTTGATATGAATTTTTAAAATTTTTTTAGGGTGTTTTTTCCCCGCTTTTTTTTTATAGTTGAGTTAGTGTTTAGGGTTAGAATTGATAATTAACAAGTATATGTGGATTTTAGCAGGGCTTATATTTTTAAATCGAGACCCCAAATTTCAGCATCAGCCGTTTTCAGCATCAGCTGCGACATTATATAATACTTTAAGGTTCATTTTTTGCGCGAGATGGTATGAAGCATTTTTTTCTTACATATAAAAGAATGTTATTGCAATTATTATATATAAAAAGAATCATTATTTTTTACACCAGTGGTTATTAATAACCATAGTAACCATAGTAAGTTTCTATTACAATTTAGACAGTTTTAGGACATGGGTTTATAGAACATAATATAGGTTAGGTAAAAGGTCCAAATTTTAGTTTGCATAAGGTTTTCGAGGTCCTGAACATTTTTACTTGCATAGTATCCCGAGAAATATAGCACTCTGGTTATCAATAACCACTGGCACAGGTTAAAAATATTATAAAATTAGTAACAGTAACATGGGTTGTTGCATGGCAAATTCGTGATTAGAATATATGTATTTTATATGTTCTAAGACCCATATTACACACAGTATATATTAAAAATACCCAATGGAGTCAATCAAGATTCAGAGCAGGAACCCTAATAATCTCATTCTAAATAAAATATATTTATTTCGTCAGTTTTCTTACATTTTCAAATTATTGACAAATTGTCGACTGGTTTAGCCTTTTTTTTTTTTTTTTTGCTGGAATTTAGACGGCCTAGAAATAAAGGCATTTTCCTATATAATATACTATACATTATTTAAATTATTTAAATAACACTCGTACATATTTCATCTAGGTAATATCATATCGTTGCTAGAATTATTTCGTTATCTAACTTATCTAACTGGTATTCATTTTTCTTTGTACTAAAACTTTTTTATTTTCTTCCTCGTACCGTTTTGAGCTCATTCGTGTCCGTTGTAAGCATTTATCAAGCGACAAGAAGTTTTCAGACTTCTTAAACGATGCAATTTTGCTCGATACCGTAATAATAACATCATACCCAGTGACGTAACTTGTTTTTTATCATACGTAGTTGACCGTAAAGTTAGTATCGGTATATAAACGTAAAGCCCACCAATCTTAGTGAATAATCGATATCGAATCTAAATAATTTTGATTGGTTGAAATAAACGATATTAGCACGATTAAAACAAGCGATAATGATATTGTCAACATGTCTCACTTAGGCACTACAAACTCTTCTTTAAACGTTACAACTCTGAGAGAGTTGGCGCGAAAGGCTTTAAAGAATGTGCTTGATTCTGTATGCATTCTTCTATATGAGTAAAACATTAATGCTTAACACTGTTCGGTAGAAAAGTTCAACCCGCAAATTCAATATAAAATTATTCCTTTTCTACTGAACCATGTCCATGTAAATTAAAATCGATTTTAAAAGTAAAAAGACAATAAGCCTATAATTTATTATACGTAGGTGAGGGGAAAAAAATGCCTAGTTTTGGATCCCAACATAAGTGGACCTTTGAGTCTTATTGCTGAATTTTCACTTTTGAGGGTATTTATAAATTAATTTTGATTAGAATCAATGAATTAGAGCAGTGAATGAAATAACGAAGCGTGATTCAACTATTTATCGAAGGAACATGGTGTTGAAAAAGTACATTATCTTCAACAAGGGCCACTTGAAACCGAACTTCGAAGCTTGATTTATATTTGCAGACCACAATTAATTTATATGAAATATATAGCTGGTATAGATGAAATTTTCATGTTCATTTTTTTTCAATTGATTAAATAACAAATTTGTGGTACTTTGGCCGCTTTTCCAGAACACATCCAGCATCACCAAAATGAATACGTAGAGAACCCCGATGCTCAAAAGTATGAATATACACTCTTTTTTGTTCCACGTAGAACAATGATCTGTGAAAAAGTTTTAGAAGAAGCTGGGGTCTTTGGTGATATCCTTGATATTATGAATTTTATAGATTTTTTTATGAATTATCTGTTCAAAAAAGGTTCCTTGACTAATAATTTTACAGATCACAATTAATGAATATCACCTAGACCTAATACCTTTTGAAGATGATTTATTATCCTTGGAATTAGATAATACATTTAAGGATCTTTATCTGGTATCCCTTTTTTTAACTCAATCGATTTTTGGCATGGTTAATATAGTAATCATTTTTACTTGGAAATAAAAGGATGGTGATTATACTTCAATTTATTATGTGGCGAGAGCGCTCATGAAATTGCAGACATCATTTGGGTTATTTCCAAGAATAATAGGCAAGGGGGATTGTGCCAAGGTTTGAATTATTATATATGAATCTAGTTAGTAATCTACTAAACGGTTACTTATAAATACTCACTTTAATTTAGCATCTTGCTGATATGCTCATTCGTATGCGTCGTGAGGTTGCTGTAGATGATCCATCATCTTCATTATCGATTTCTCAAAGTGTAGATTCACTTATCATAATCGATAGATCGGTTGACCTCATAACACCTTTATGTACTCAATTGACCTATGAAGGATTGATAGATGAAGTATTTGGTATCAGAGCCTCACATGTGGAAGTGGATTCTTCGATCGTGGGACCTGCACCAACAACTACAGTAACGTCTACAACTACTAGCACTCCTTCTCAGTCACAACCACCTATTCAACCTCAGTCAAAAAAAAAAAAAATTGCTCTCAATTCTGGTGATAAATTATTTGCCCAATTAAGAGATACAAATTTCGCAGTAGTGGGAGGTGTTCTTAACAGAGTTGCTAAAAGAATAAACGAAGATTATGAGGTTTATTTTATGCTTCCGTATTTCTGTGTTATCGATTAATGAAATTTTTACAGCAATTATATTTATTCATTTGGTATATTTATAGGAAAGAAAAAAAGCTAAAACTATGATACAAATTCGTGAATTCACTAACAGGCTGGGTGGTCTACAATTAGAACATCAATCTTTAAAAATTCGTATCCTTTTTTTACAAGTTGAGTACTTAAATTTTTTCATACTTTTATAATATTTTCCTTAACAAAATGGTCAGATACTGGTATAGCTGAAGAGATAATGGCGCATACTGTTACACCAGAATTCAATAAAGCCCTAGAGGTGCAACAAAGTATATATATTTTTTAATCACGACGTTCGTTCCTTATTGTTATTTTTTTTTTTCCATTTGATTTTGGATTTTAATTATTTTAATCACCATTATCTTTACAGATTTGGTTGCCGGTATAGACGTTAACACACAAAATGAACACATAGAGGAAATGATCAATCGGCAGGTTCCAATTACTCAAGTTTTACGATTATTATGTCTACAAAGTCTCGTAAACGGTGGATTGAAGCAAAAGAGTATCGAATTTTTCAAAAAAGAAATACTACAGGTACAGGAGACTATTACTAAAACAAGTTTCATTTTTAATCATTAAAAAAAAATGACAGTTATTATCAATGCACCAATATAGACATACGGGTTCGAACACATTCAAACGTTACTGAATCTTGAACGTCTTAACATGCTCTGTAAACAATCGTCTAGTCGCAATCCATATGCTTCTATTCG
The DNA here is from genome assembly GCA_910592135.1 of Racocetra fulgida. Lineage (NCBI taxonomy): Eukaryota > Fungi > Glomeromycota > Glomeromycetes > Diversisporales > Gigasporaceae > Racocetra > Racocetra fulgida. Next base: position 2,784 of record CAJVPZ010000163.1, on the reverse strand, counting down.
TAAAATTTTACGATTAATTGTGGATGAAGTTGAAGAACATAATCCTCAGGATATAGCATATGTATATTCTGGATATGCTCCTTTAAGTGTACGTTTGATACAATGCGCGACGACCAAGAGTGGATCACCCTCAACTGGCAATGGGTGGAAAGGATATGAAGATGTGTTGAGAATGTTACCAGGTAAAACTTTCGATGAAGTACAGAAGCCAGAGGAAGGAGCAATACGTTCCAAAAGTAAGTACACACCATATTTGATTTGTAAATATACCGTAATCTAACTTTTATCGGATTAGGAATGGTACAAGGACAGAATCCACGCGTCACGCTTGTATTCTTCTTGGGTGGATGCACATATACGGAAATCTCTGCAATACGCTTTTTAGCACAACAAGATGATGGTATAATTTTTACTTTACTCTATTCCATTGTTCAGAGCGAGGCGGAGTACTTGCATTTTGCTTCGGACAACAATTTCTATTTTTCTAGTTTATTACAAACTGCTAATGATGCATTTATTAAAATTATTTTAGGTCAGCGAGAATATGTCATCGCTACCACGCAAATTATCAATGGAAATTCTTTATTGAATTCAATAATGTCTTAAAAAATAAAGCCGCTAAGTTATAGTGAATAGGTTTGGTTACAAATTAGCGGCTCTTTATTTATTGTATTTTAGATAAAAAGTTATTGACTTTTAGAATTTGTTTTTTAAGTGTAGCTATTAGAGATGTGCCCACGCGCGAGATGCTGGCATCATCCTCGCGCGAAATAAATTTTAATAAAGAAAATTTTAGTGATATTGATAAAACGCAAATGGGGGGTTATTTTTTTTTTGATAACAAAAAAAATAAATAAAAAAAATAAAGCTATCACTAAACCTATAATTTGCTAAACTCAATTTCGGCATGTTATCTCACATTTCGCGAGAGTCATATGATATGCGAAATATATGCTAGGTTTATCGCGCGAGAGGCACATCTATAGTATCTACAGGAATATTCGTTATATAAAATATATATGTACTAACACAATTTGATGCGATGTAGAAATTTATTGTATAATGATAAATTTGTTAAATTCATCGTAAATAAATGTTATTTATTCTGAACCTTCAATGTGCTAAAATCAGAGTTCGTTGTATAGGTTTCGATATAAAATGTTTTACCCTATCATTATAGTAAATATGTCACGTGTCGTACAGGCGAACACGTTAATAAAAGTGTGCTTGGGATATAAGTTGTCAGATATGCTATAGACAATATTTTCACTAATTACCGATTTTACGACGAATTTCACCAGTTGCACCCATAGAATGAATGAGCAAATCTCAGATAATTACTAAGAGTCGAGAGGAAGTTTCAGTGGCAGAGATAATAAGGCTAGTTGAGGCTTGTTTGATTTTGAGTCCTAGTTCTTGGACTATTTTGTGAGCAATCATATTAATAGATGCTTTGCTATCTACAATAGCTTGGTAAGGTTTGTTTCTAATTTTGATGTTGCATTTGACAGGTTTAGTGGTTGGTTCAGAAATGATGGCAAGGGATTTTGCTTTTTACTTAGGTAAGCAGAGAGAGCACTTCGGATAGAAGAATTATTTAACAGAGTTTTTTATTTCTTTTGATTATGGGAGAAGAGTGTTTGGAGTTTTGGTTAAGATAGTTGATATTACAATAATAAGGAGAAGATAAGTGATGAGAGAATCATTTAGAGTTTTTAGTATAGGAGTAGTAGCTATTTTATTTTCAAAAATAGTCTTGATAGCAAGGATAACTATCATGATTTCTGGATCTATTTTTATTTCTGGATCTGCTTTGGTCAAAAGATCTATAATAATTTCTGTTTTAGCTTTTAGATCGATCATTTTTTTAATTACTATAATAATTTCAAATTTTGTCTCATAATCATAATTGATTTTTTGTTTATTATGATATTGGGTAATAAAATGTCTAATTTGTTTACAATAGTGATAGGTGGATAGTTGTCTAATTTTATTAGTAGTAGTAGGGTTTTTAGTATAGTGTATTGAAGTAAATCAGGTTTTTGTTAAATAAAATTAATATTAAGTTGAGCTATCTGATTATTTAGTTGTTTAATAGTTTGGTCTATATCTATAATAGATGAGAATATAAGTTAGCTATTTTTTAATTGCGAGCAATATTTATAGCAGCATTCAAGTTGGTAAATGTTTTAGCTTGAATATCAATAGCATACTTGGATCTAAGTTCTTAGATAAAAAATTAAAGAATAAAGTCATTATGAAAAGCATCAGTAGGATCTATATAGGTTTATAATCTTTTTTTTTTTTTTAATCTTTGTAATGTTGTGAAAAAGTGAATTTTATTAGATATTTTAGTAGTACATTCTTAGTTAATGAGAGTACATTTAGCTATATGTACAACTTTGATTGTCTATTTAGAAGGTTTTACACTATATGTTATATCTGTAATCTAACTAGAAGATTATCCATTTAAACTCTTTACAATTACACTAGCTCATAATCTTGTACTGTTTTAATGAAAGGTTATACAAATCAATATGTGTTATATTACTTGTATTTTAATTTTATAGATAATTTAGTAGGGTTCTTATATTATCAGATTGCTTTAAAAAAGGTATAGTACATACTTCCTAATCTTTCTATATCTTATACATTTTTAGATTAGGTTTCAAATATCTTTTGCAGCAGCTAAAACCACTACTAATAGTTAATTCGTGATCCGTGTAACAATCAGAGAAATTACTATACTAAATCGGGGATAGGTCATATAGTATATTTAAAAAA
>CAJVPZ010000162.1:0-23597 GCA_910592135.1 Racocetra fulgida | reverse complement strand
CTAGCATAAGATTTAGAGTTTACTTTATTTCTTATTGCGATAATGAGACAGATCGAGAGAATTTTTATTTGTACAGGCATACAGTAATTTAGAAATTTGCATGTAGGTTAAACTAGCTGAGAGCTTTTTTGTATTTTACTGCCGATATAAAAAATAAAAGTAGGATTGCTGAAGTAAAAAAATAAAAAATAAAAAATAAAAATTAAGTTTTGTATATTTCTTATTTTCTCATTAATAAGAAATTTAACTAGCCAATCTAGGCTTGTGTTAGGTTCATTGGCTGCCATTTGCTTTCTTGTTAATGTAATTTGTTAAATAGTTGTTGTGCTTTGAGTTTTTTGTAATTGTTTATAATTGTTTTTTGATACATATTAGATGTTGTCAAAAAAGTTAGTTATAATATTGCTTTCTACAATATGTTTTTGTCTGTTTCCATTTTATCTATTTGTTGTTGCTATTTAAATCGGTTTTGTTGTTGTTGTTGCTGCTATTGTTTAAGTATTTGTTATTGTTGCTATTGTTTTTGTTGTTTGGCTTGTTGTTACTATTATAATAGCTAAGAAGTTGCTCTCATTGCTGAAGAAGAGAACACCTTCTGTCAGTTGGTGATGGTTATTAATAGTTTTACAGCTGATTGGGATCCAGCATTTTTTGGTATAAGTGAGTATGGATTGTAGAAGCAGGAGAGGTTAAAATAGTAGTTGATGTTGATGCAATTGCTTGACTCATTTGATTTGTTTTTTTTTGTTTATTTTTCTTTCTAATTACAGGGGCTAGAAATGTAGAGGTATTAATAACATTGGTTGTGGAATGAAATTGTGTATGAATATTACCGCAAAGACATTTGACTGTTGCTGTTGTACATACATATGAAATTTACATGAAATTCAATTTACTGAAACTTAAGTAAAATAATATGAAATATAAAATTGTAATTTTTGTAATACAACCCTACCTATTATGCCGAAATAATCAATTAACTGGATCGGCAAAAAAACATTCGGCTAATTTTTTACAGGCATCCCAAGAGTTATGAAAACAGCTGTAAAGCGGGCCGGGCTGGCAAAAAATGTTTAATCCTAATTGCGGGCCGGGCCCGGGCCGAATTTGCAGGCCTGTCAATTCATCAGATTAGTAATAGTCACATGTTTAGCGTTAGTGCAATAATCTAAACTAGCTATTTTGCTTAAAAAGCATCGCTACGTATTTAGACGCTATACAAACCCGAGGACCCTGGTACATACTAACACTAATTTACTTATTTATATATACACATACGTACGTAAGATACAAATTCATTCACGTTTTATATCCGTGGCCACCATCCAATCAAAACTTCGAATTTGCACACTTGCCATTCTCAGTGTTTGCATTTGGACTATGTTCAATAAAAATTTTATTTGGATGGACATATAAAATTTTATATGTCCAAATTTGTCCAAATAAAATTTTATATGTCCAAATCAAACACTGGCCATTCTAGTTGTTTGATAACCATACACTTCGTAATTTCATTACTACGTTCCTGGTATACAGAAATACAATTCGGAAGTTAGAAATATGTTTTCAAAAGATAAATTTTGGAAAAATGCGCATCGAGTATTGGCTTAGCTTAGCTCAATTAATTAAAGTCTCGACTCAGCTCGAGGTTGGTCAGCTTATAAATAATTCGGATCTGGTCCCCGGAGCCAAAGGATCAGGTTAACATTAACTAGCCAAGTTCCCAAAGTGCTGGTCATCTGACCAGATGTATGGCGCCAACATAATAACTGCCTAAATTAAAATTTCATACTTTGGGGGGCTAATTTAAGCTAAGCCAGCCGTTACTTAAAAAAACACCTTTTCATGTTACCTTCACCAAATTGTTATTCTTTTGGCCTTTTTCATCTCTTAAACAAGTAAAATTTAGTTAATTTAGTGGCTTGAGTTGTGTTGCTTTATTTTGAAATGTCTTTGCTAGTGAATAATGGTGTGGGATTAATGAAATATGTTGCAGTACGTATAGTTCGAATACTTCAAATTTACTTAATGCACTTGATCATGTTTCATACGTAGTCTTCGAAAACATGCGCACGTACGTACTGTAAGATGTATAAAAAATCTTTATGAATCGTGTAACCAAACTACAAATGATGGCACTACGTACGTATATCGACGTTAACCAAGCTTTTGGAATGAAACCATGAGATATTAGTTCGGTGATGAGGTATGAATTAAAAAGCCAGTGTGATACCAGTTTGGTAACATCGCTAGCCTTAGCTAAGAAATAATTTTACTTTTAGAGAAATAAGTTTTCAACTAACCTCTTCGAATTTAAACGATGCCTCAAAGTTTTCGTCTCATTGTTCCGATAGAAGTGGCACACGTACGTACCATATTCAATCAATGATTTTAATAGAAAATTAATAATGTTAATATTATAAATTTTATCAATATATGTTACTTCGCAATCTATTATAACATCCGCCATATAATATTCTAGAACCTTTATATTATGACATACGTACGTACGCACATACTGTACTTCTATGCTCTATATCTGTCAAAATGAATGGAAGGGAGAAATTTTTTTGTATGCGATCGTCATGTGTGATACAAGATCACGCACGCTATTTTGCAATACATATATAAATAGGTCTTTTTTGTTTTGCTTTTCTCTGCCTTCTATTAACTATTAAAACGATTTGGCCTTTAAATAAAATGCCAGTGCGGCACTTGTCAGATGATTTGATCCATGATATCTTGCAATACCTCCGTGAGGATCAAGACGCTCTTTACAATTCTCTATGTGTAAACCGTTTTTGGAGTAGTCAAGTAGTTCCATTACTTTGGTGTCAACCATTTGTAAACTGTCCTCTTTCAAAACGGCATTTACTCATAAGAACATATATATCATGTTTTAATACGGATGAACTTACAAACCTAAGTCCGTGTAAAATTAATCTTGCCGAAGTCCAACCTACTTTGTTTGATTATGCAAGATATTTGGAAAGTATTTCTGATTGTCATTTGAATTCAAGTGTTCTTGATTGGGTTCATAAGCAGATAAACCAGAAATTCTCTGATTTCCCCGTTGGAGCAATTACGGCATCTTTGTGGCACATGTTTTTACGTAAATGTGTGAAGATACAATCGATTTTAATTTCTCCTCATTATTATAGTTCTCATCTTCCAACATTGAAATCAACTTTAGTGACAAGTACTGCAATTCATTCTTTACGCAGTTTGGAGATTGTTATTGATCAGGATTTCATTAAGGGGAAGTTTCCAAACACAGTAGAAATCTTAAAACAGTTGTCTTTGTTATGCGTTAACATTGAGTACATTGAAATAAAAATCTTGAGAGAGACAAATCCTTTAACTCAACAGTTAATTATTGATATTATTAAAGCTCAACAAAATCTTAAAGAATTCAAATTGACCGAGAATTGGATTTATCCAACAAACATCATGACATCTTTGGAAGTTCACGCCAATCATATTACTGCTTTAGGACTATTTTCTTTTCTCTTTGATGATACTTCGATTAAGATTTTATCCAGGTTCACATGTCTGGAATCACTTCAACTTCACAATTGTAGTTGTATTGAAAAGTATCCAAACAGAATTTTATCAGACGCAGTGTTTAATTTAAAGTCTCTTTTCATAGTCAGCACTCCTTCAAGTCTAACTACTTCAATAATCGCTAAAGCAGGCCATATGTTACAATTATTAGTTATGGATTGTGTGAATAGCGATATGATTGATTTTGCTTCAAAATATTGTCCAAATATTTCCATGTTGTATGTTGAGTTGACCCAGAACGATTATACACTTTTGTTTCCTTGGATTGGATCACTGCAGTTGGAGACACTTGAAATTAAATGTTCTGTTGAATCTCGTAATAGAACTCATTTACTTAGTGCAAATGATAGTGGAAAATTTTTGCAACTTTTAAGTCAGCATTTACCTTTGACATTGACTTTTTTGAGATTAGAAGGAATGGAAATTTTGCCAGAGGATTTTAATAATTTCTCAAAGAATTGTAATGTTCCTTTACAAACATTTATTATCCAAGGCATCTTGAAACATTATAATGATGATGAAGTACTTTGTTTAATTTCTCAATTTGCCACTTTACACAAAACCTTGGAACTTTTCGGTATCGATCGCGAAGTTATCCCTCAAAAGTGGTCAAAGAAACTGAAAAAACTTGGGATTGAGATCTTTTCTATTGATGATTTTGAAACATTATATAAAAGCTATTGATTCATTTTAGCATAATATTTCATAGTTTTATGCTTAAACTTTATCTACAACTTTTTCTTTGAATCACTTATTCAGCCCAATGTAAAAAAAAATCCATATCCCTAAATTAAGTGCTTCAATTTATTTCAATATAGAAGTTGTTTCGGTTATTTTATAATCATTTAATAAATCTATATAAAAAAAAATAATTGACATTGTATTTAAAAACATGTTTCATTTACTGTAACTTGTCATTTCATTTATTTAATTTAGAAAACTAAATATTGAATTTTATACTGTATTTATTGATATCGTGCTAATGCATAAATATGTATTATATTGTAAAACAAGAACGATCTGCTTCCTCATTAGAGCTTCGATTATTAAGTACTAAAATATTACGAAAAATTTAATTAAATTCCAAAATTATATGGATTTTTTCAAGAGTGATATAGTCTACAATTTTAAATAAAATGAAAAGTAAATAACATCTATGGCTATTTTAGTGATGAATTTGTGCTGGAATCTAAAGTTGTTGGTGGAATAATATTATACAATGAGGCAGTGCGTAAAAGAAATTTCTGTAATGCTATCCGTACTTCAGCAGCAGTAATATTGTGTGATAATAGATTAATCGCTTCCGGATAGAAGTCAGGAAGATATCGTACAAGCTGATAAAAAAATATAGATGAGTTTAGTCAAAGTCAAATAGGTATACACAAGAATGTATTACTGATCATACATCATCATCTTTAAAGTGGACATATGCATTTAAAACTGTAGTCACTATAGGCGCCCACGCGTTAATATTCCGTGTTTGTGACTCGGGGTCCAATGAATTGAAATGTTTCAATATTTGTTGTGTTAACCTATTAGAATAGGTTATTATATTTTAGAGAGGCTTTGTATAAATAAAATCATAATAATTAACTCACGGTATTAGCTTTCGTTCAACATCTAGTTTTCTCTCAAGACGGTTTGGGGAACTATCATCATGCATTCTTCTCAAAAGATCTAGATAGCACGATGCGCTGCTTGATTCTTGCTTAAGCATGTTGGGCAACTGTTTCATAAGCCCTAAAAATATATTTATATTTTAGCATAGTTTACTTGAAAATGTAAACGCAACACTCTATAAAATATATAATGCACCTATTTTCCAGAGTGCCACTCTCAATTCTTTATCTTCATTGAATTTTTGTGCAAAGCTGTATGATTTGTTTAAGCATTCGCCAATTATCAATAAATGCACGGCGGGAATTGACTCGTATACCGTATCATTGCTTAAAAATTCATTTACAGTATCTATTAACAATAGTTGAAGCAGACACTTTATAATAATCTTATTGAATTTTTGGGTTCTTTGTTCATCATGAGTCACGGTTGTTGATGTATGTTCGGGTTCGGAATAATGTTCTTCAATCATGGATCGAGTGTTCAAATCCACTTCAGAAACGAACCCGTTTACGTTATGCCCATTTTGACCTAAACCAAAAATATAAATAAGAACAGCTGAACAATGACCACAAATTATATAGTAATATAATAATTACCATATAATTCGGTAAACCCATTGGATTTTTCCGAAAATTGGTTAGCAGCATCAATGAAGTAGTGTCCTTCATTAAGTAAATTATGTGGAGTAGTTGTTTCAAATAACTGGACAAACATTGTACTAATTTTCCCCCAATGCTTATAGTCAAGCTTCTTTACATTATCTTGAATCAATTTTTGTAAACAAGAGCCCCCAATACGCGCAAGTGTATCGTTCTCTAAATATATGTATGATTATGAATAAACAAAGCATATAATTCATGTAACAAATCTTAAATATAACCCATTACCTTGTGTTATACAAGAACCAAGTAAATCTAATATCCCATCAATCATTACTTCAAGCGTGTCGAAATAATGTGTGAACAAATCAATCATATTACGAAGAGCTTGGATCATAGTAGTTGATAACCAAACACTCATATCTTCGTGACTTGAGAATTTGGATATATCCGAACGTGATCTTAATACACCAAAGATAGGAAAAAGAACTTGACGACATATTACACCCCAAAACTCTAAAGAATATGTAACACCATATTTTTTAAGGGTGTCAAACATAGAAATTAAGGCTCTAAAATGCAATCAGAAAAATTAGACATCTTATGAATTATTGTCAACACATGCAAGTATAACAACGTTCTAACCTTGTCCTAACTTCCAAATCTTCGCCGTTCATTATAACATCATGAAATCCAAATAGTAATGGATACCAAAATTTGAATGAAGGATCATCGTTAGTAATTACTTTGACTCCAGTCGAATTCGCAACACCATTAGGTCCATTAGTGGGATAATGTATTTTATATTGTGGATACTCTAACATCTTTACTATAGACATGCACATAAGGTCAATTGCTTGAAGACTTTGTTTAAATAAAAAATAATTAATTTCCAATTAATCAAATAGTAAGTACTATTTAAAGAATAATATAAAATATATTACCTTGTTTTTTGAAATCGTTTGTTTTTACAAAATTCCGTAAGGCAAACCATAAGATCAGGGTAAGTACTATTGGATACAATACCATCAAATTGATCTTTTACTATCATTTTAACAATGTCGAATGCCATTACAACAATGGATTCTAAAATAAAATATATTACGTAAATAAATTTTCATAAACAGTTCAAGATATTTGTTAAAACCGAGATTTACCATTCGTTTCTTTTGCTGCAGCAGACAAAACACCAAATAAAGCCTTCCACCCAGATTTGATGTTGTGCGATCGAGCTTGTATCATTTGGTGAACGCAACGCAACACCTTGAGCACATATAATATAATTGTACATCCTTTAATATAGATAGACTATAATTGCTTTTACAGAAAAATACTGTAAAAGAAAAACAATTACCATGTCTTTTATGGAAATATTGGCATTATTGACTAATATATATTCAAAAGGTCTTAAAAAGTCCTTCTGAAATTTAAAATGAGGAAGTTCTTCCTTTCCCAAAAATTGCATTGCAAGCTGACGAAGAGAATCGATGGCAAAGAATCCAACATTAATATTTGGATGGCATCCCACCTACATTATTATTAATGTGTTATTAATGCGTGCAATATATTGTAAAGTTAATGTGCTAATTATATTTATTTACCATATTGAAGTGATCACCTAATATGGCCCACATATTAGACCATTCCATTCGGATACGACCCATATTATAATATGAAATCTCAACTAGTTTTTGTAAACTAAACATTCTTGGATGCTCTGTCATGGTTGAAGACTGTATTTCTTCCCACGAGACACAGCTTAATGCTCGCACAAATTCCACAATAGCAGTCTGTAATAGTGACAATTATAGTTATGTTACATGACCATTAAAAAAACAAAATAAAAAAAAGAACTATACCCCAGAGAGATTTGCGCTCGAACTAAAAACTTTATCAACTGCAACGACCACATGGGATGACCTGCTTTCCAATGCAACATCTTCTGCAAAGGTTATCTTTTGGCATTGATTAAATGAAAACATGTACAGATAGATTAGTTAAAGAATTCACAATACAGTTTAGTTATGGCTTATAAATCACCTGAGATGGCCTTGACGAAATTGACTTTTTTGAGCCAGAACTACTACGCCTTGCTCCATTATCAACTGAAGACGGTCTAATTCATATGCGAAGTAAATAAACAATATAAACTTTGATTATGTGAATAAAAACATACATATAAAACATACATCTAACCTTGGTTGTTTTCTGGCATTAAGCAAGTCAGGTACTACAGTTTGATCCACACCAGTACTTATTAGCTGGAATCTCTCTAGTTGACTAACACAAGTCAAAACCTCTTGCCAGGATCCTTTCAAGTAATTTCCTTCCACTAATGCTATATCTAAAAGAGTCTTAATAGCATCTACGTTTTTAGGTTTCATTTCACCTAGATTGTTCAAAAACGTGAATTTTGCCAATGTAGTGACAAAAGCATTTCGTTCAAGTTCCATATCGAAAAGGCTTATGATACGAATAGCAAGTTTAAAGCCCTCCAATGCTAGACCCGCAGTTTCAACATCCTCTGTGTCTTGAAGTGGACCTGATAATCCAGCAAGAACTGGCATCCATGCAACTTCAAACATTGGACGAACATGTTCAAAATGAGAAGCACTGTAAAAAGTCGTATTTGAGGTATAAATACCACGACGTTGTGCTCTCAGCATAGCCTTGAATAAGTTCTAAATTATGTAAAAGAAAGCCAAGTTATAAACTTTGATAGATGATATTAATAGATAATTAATCATTTAATATAAACCTCAGTTTTATTTGCCATCTCTTGGGAAGCAGCTTGATATGCTTCTCTTTTGAAATCTCTTCTAACATTAACAATAGCGCTACCAAAATTTGCAATACCAATTCCGCCTGAAGTGGGTGTCATTGGTTGCACCAACGCAGCATCTTGTTCATCTTTCATTTTTATCTCATCATTTTGTATTTCATCATATATAGCTATTAGGTATTCTTCAGGTAAATCAGAGTTGTCATTTATTCCACGATTATTTTTTATGAATTCAGCTTTTGTCATGCGACGCTTTATTTGAGGATTGTGAAGATCAGTATTCAACATAATAACTGAATATGCAAGGACATAGGCGGTATCTAGAAATTGACAATGATAAATGTTTAATCGTAAAATGAAATAAATTAAAACATATACATATTCCTATAGACATATGTGAATGTATATAACCCATTACAATTATAGATGCTTTATAGTTTTTGTAGAGCAAAAAAAAAAAAAAAAAACTCATAATTTGTAAAGAATTATTATCATGACATTCAGATAGGTAAAAGCTTTTATATTCTCATAGGATATGTACATATTATCATGAGTCAAAGTTAGGTACCTGCGTTAGCAAATTGTGTTGGGTTTCCATCTACATATCGTTCAGCAAATTTTAACATAAATCTATCAATTTTTTGAGCTTCACCAGGTAAACGGAAAGATTGTAAAAACTGCCGTAAAGCATCGACAAAATTCATATTTGAAAAATCCATTAAATCAACAAACGCGTGCATCGTTGCAATATTTTCTGTTTCACTAAAGTACCTCATTAAAGTTAGCTAAACTCTCGAGATGTTATAAAAATAAATGTATTGAAATTAGCTGGTGCTGAAATTTTGTTCTATTAAAATTTATAGCGTCTAAGATCCAATTATACTAATCTTGATTCCAAATTCACACAAAGTTTAGATTTTAATTTAAATATTTCAAAACTTCAGCATCGGCCAATTTAGCATCAGCTGCATAATAAATAACAATATACATTATTTACCCTTCACCCAAATATTCGCCAATCATGGTCTTGTTTAATCCTTCCGTATTTAACAAAAATTTTGCTAGATCCAAAGGCTCAGCGCTAGGAATAAAACCCGCTGACGCCAGCGCTTGAATTCCCTATTAAAAGGGATACATTATTTTAACATATTTTCTATAATATTTTGAAAAAATATGGACTTACCCTTTTTGGTTTGAAATTAAACGTTTTGATACCATCTTGAAGCACTTGTTTTCGGTGCTTCAGGTTTTCAAATTGCTCTGGATCATCCATAGCTTTTGGAACTGCACTTTTTATGTCAGATGATGCATTAAAAAATGAACCGGATACTGACATTGTAGAAGATGATGGTGACGACTTGCTTGTATTTTGTATCGTAGCCGAATTTTGAGATAATGCTAACTCAGTAACAGTTTCTTCACTTTTTCTGGTTGATTCATCTTTATCATAATAAATGCCTTCCACAGATGATTTATTACTACACCAAGCAACAAGAGAACGTAAAATCGAAACAAGACACTCAAGTCCCTGATATTTTAATGCAAGTTCGGCAGGGAGATTTGGGTGGGATTGTGATGTAGTATTAGTAGTTATTGATTTTGTATCAAGAGATGGTGGAATAACATTTGTAGATTGCGTTGATGTACTAGGAAGCGATGTAGCGGATGAATTAGGATCTTTATCTTTCTCAGAATTGGTGGAAGACGATCCACCAGACGATGAATTTATTGTAGTGTATGTTGTGGTAATTTTTGAAACAATATTTACAATTCTAAGATAATAAATTTAAATTAGCAAAGCTGCCACTTTTAAAATTATATGTCAGAGTCTGAAAATAATTTAAAAACACTTGCCGCTCATATGTATTATCTAAAGCTTCTCTATCACAGTCATAATTTAAATAAAGTTCCACTAGAGTTTGAGGTTCGCTGCAAATCCTTGAGAGGATATTCATTAATGCATATTTATGTTTCATTGAAGATGTTCTCATTTCTAATATTGGAAGAAATATTTCCTTGAAAAATACTTCTATTTCCTTCTGCAAATTTGAATTTGGGACAATAAAAAGGGCAGAAAATGAATAGAATTATAGATGAATGAAATGGCAAAATATTAATGAATTATAAAACTTGTCGATAACCCAACTATGTTGGGTAAATTATTACCTTCAGATGGCTTCTTAATTTATTCATACACTTCCAGAAAATTTCAAGGCTAATTTCAAAAACCTGAGGCAAAGGACTCACAGCGTTTCTACTCAAGCTCAAGCATAAATATTGCTTGACTGCCTGAACGAATTGAGTGCACTCTTGTTTAGTAGATGACACAAATATAACATTTGGAGAAGAAAATACATGTATATGTGTGTTTAATGTTGCCAATATTAGATGTAATGACAAAAGCTTTGATCGCATTGGAGGAGATTTTAAATCTTTTGATGCTTCAGCAGACATGGGTTTCATAGATAATTTGCATAAAGCACGAAACACGAGAAAAGCATCTTTAACATATAAATCATCCCGATTAACTGTATTAGCTTGGTCGAGGGTGGCCACAGTATCAGATGATTGTTGATTCTCAGAATCTCTTTAAAAGTTTAAATAAATATGAGCGAGTATTCAATAGAAATCAGTGCTATTAATATAGTATTCTACGAAGACATACGATAATATTTTTGCTTCTGCCGAAAATTCTTCTGGGCCTTTAAAATTCACCATTTCTTCTTCAACAGCTTTCACAAGTTCTTCGCTAGTTTCGTGAGATTCATTCCATTGTCCAAATTCCAGTGCATCAGAGCTTTCTAAGTCAACTGTAGTTCCAGTGAATGTAGCAGCTTCCTCAAAACTATCTCGTGTATCGCGTTTACCATTTAACTCTTGAGCATCTTTCTCATTATCATTGTCATTATGTTCATTTAAATTTTGGCTCTTACCAATTCCTAAATCGACCTCATTCTCACTTGATCTGTCAATTTCTATTGAGTTATAATTATTATTTCTAAAATCTATATTTTTTCTTTTCTCTAAAGGTGATTCAATATTTTCGTCAGCATTCACTCTGATGCGACTAAATACTTGATTAACCATTTGGGTTAATGTTCCTTGTGCAATTGTTTGATTAACAGAATTTCGCGAGAGTAAAAATATATTATAAGAAAAACGAATTGATTTAAGAAGTGAGGATTGGTGAATAGGAGTTTTTGTTGATGAAACAGCAGCTAAAAGTGCCTTTTAATTTTAATTTATTAGGATTACAGCAAGTAAATATGAAAAATCAATTGTTAACCCTGAACTAAATACATTATTTTAAGATTAACTAAAAAAAAAATAAATAAATACAACCTTTATAATCTGCAATTGCACTTTCTCATCAGTATTTTCACCTACAAAACAATCACAAACAGTATCAATTGCTCGGTCAACCAGTGGCTTTTTGTTTTCGTCTTGAGCGTCTTTTGAAGAATCATCAATATCATCCACGTTTTCTGATATATAGATTCCATTGGTTTCTATCAGATAATTATATGAAAAAAGTTTTTCAATACAGTCTAACGCTGTAATCATTAGTGGTATAATCCTTGTTTTACATGCTGCCTGAAGTGGTTCGAAAATGATGTCTGCATTACTAATATCAACAAATCAAGGTTAAATTTTACTTTTGTGAGAGAAAATTCAGTTTAAGTGAATTAATACCTCGTTTCTCCAGAATTTTCGTCTTTAATCGATTCTTAAAATTTTGTTTATATGACAAAGTTTAATGAGTTAATGATTATTAGAATTGAAAGCAATCAGCACTAACGACATACGATATTTATGAAGCAAAATAAACTATATAGAAGTGGTCGACCTAAAATTACGGTATTCGTCCATTCGTGCATTAAATTTATATAATGTTTAAGCTTAATGGACATACGAGCCAACCTCTATAAATTTTTTAATATCATCAAAAAAAAAAAAATAATAATAATAATAATAGTAACTTACCTAACGCTTTATTAACGCTCTCTTTTAATTTTTTATTTTTTCTTCCCTCTTTACTAGCACCAATACTTTTCAGCGCATTGATGATAAAAACCGTGCTCGATGACATTAATCGAGAACTGAATTTATAATTTTAACGTTAATTATTGTTTATGATATAATTGAAAGCAGATAACGCAATCGTTACAAAAATTAGTTTCTCACACAATTTTTTTTATTTATATTTATGAAATTTCTATTCCAAGAAAACGTCCAATCAGAAAAAGTAACACATGATTTGTAGACAATAACACAGGATTTAACTAGGATGAACAGGAGTTTATTAATCTGATTTATTTAATTTCAAATGAGCGAAGGAAAAAGGAAAGAAACTTTCAAGTTGCAATCCTTAGATTTAGCGAGTGCAGGTCGGTCTGACGCAATTTCGACAAAATCTTCTGTGACTGCATCTATTCTATCACAAGCCCCCCGTCAGTTTTCTTCTAATGCAACCTATAGTTTTGATATCAATGATTTTTATTCAACCTCTATAAACCAGCGGGTATCACCAACAATGTCATTACATGGCCGAAGTTATAGACGAGGGCATTCACACCGCACCTCAATGAATTCATCAATATCTAATTTTAGCACCATGTCGGAAACGTCATTACCATGGACTACCAAGGTAATATCGTCTTTGGTTTATTTTATAAAGCCATTTATATACAAATGCCTAACGTTCTTTTTGGCAAATTGTCAAAGTTACAAACAATAATGCTATGGATTTATTATATTTTTTTTCCTCTATGTTTGCATTGATTCAAAAAATTAAAAAGGACATCGGGTTTAATGGTATTCCATAAATTAAAAGTAATTCACAATTTCAAATATGCGATCTGATATTTATTTGAATTAAATGTTATATAGCTATTTCTGGAGTGCTTAATAATCCAAATGCAAAAGTTTCAAACAAAATCAAGCCTCTAAAGAATGATATCCCTTCTGTACATCGTACTGCTATAAGAAAAGTGAAGCCAACTGATTTCAAAAGTTATATTAGGCAAATTTCTCCGGTATTTGAAAGGTATATTCACAATAGAGATAATCAAAAGCCCTTGGCTACAAGTATCTTGGAAGCAAATCTTGGAAATTTGCAAAGTTCGTACGATGACAATGAGATTCCTGCCCATCGGTTAGAAAGTACGAGAAACCCTTATACTATACCTATACTTCCGCAGTCCCCTGATGAAACGCAATCTTTAAAGCCTGATATTGAGCTTCCGTTATTGGAAGTAGTTCCCTCAATATTTTTTGACCCAGATTTCGACCTTGAGAACCCAAAAACTTTTGATATTGTATGTGAAAAGACTGAAGATATTGAAAATAATATTGATAGCTTATCTATTTCCACTAATGCGATTATTCAAGAAAAGCTTTGTCTTTATCTTGATACAGTTGAAATGCATCTTGTCAATGAAATTTCTTTACGATCTTCTTCATTTTTTACAGCTCTATCAAATCTTCGAATGCTGCATTCTGAGACGCTGGAATGTGTTTCTCAAATTAATAATTTGCGTAAAAAATTGGCGCGCGTAGAAAACTCTCAAGTTAAACGGGGGCTCGAAGTTGTGAGATTAAAACGTCGTCGCGAAAACATTGTTAAACTTTACAAAGGTATAAGAATGATTGCTGAAATACGTTCAACACAACCATTGATACAAATGTTGCTAGGTCAAGGAGATTATTTCTCCGCTATGGATTTCATTGAAAAAGTAAACACTGTATTGCGTTGTGGCAAAAGCCAACAGGATCAGTTAATAAATGCTATCAAAAGTTTCAAAGTGCCGACGTCTGTGAAAGATGATCCTAGAGCCATTATTATACGCAAATTAAATAGTATAACTAAGGAGATCAAAAATTTTGGTGTACTCGATTTGGAAAAAGTTAAGGTGTTAACGTATTTTAGTGAACAGCTTAATGAAATGGACAAGATGATTGGCATAACGATGGAAAATGATTTTTTGAATGTATTATTTTCAGATTTTAGTGAGCATATTAAAAATGTGAATGCAATAAATGCAATAAACGTTCTCCATAATAATAGCAGTCACTTAGCAAAGAATAACGCTATTAGTGTTGTTATAAGTAATAATTTAGTAACAGAAAAAGAAGAAAGGCTAAAGAATCGAATAGGGCCTCTTATTTTAGGCTTATGTGAGATGAATCGATTTGAATCTGCTTTACAAACATATCGTGAAAGAATGATGGAGGAAATTAAATGTATAACTCAGGTTCAAAAGGTCTGTATTTGACTTAAAGAAAAAACTTAAGATATTAAAGTCATTAATTATTTTATATACGATAGTATTTTCAATCGTCGATACCGCTTGATGATGCAGAAGATCAAGCGGATGGCAATCCGTCGGGGGAATACAGGTATAAACCCTAAAAATGCTTCTATCAAAAGGACTATGATGTTAAATAATATTTTAATTCACGTTAATTTCACTTAGTTCACAAATTACAAATTTGATCAAAGAAACGTCTTTTGATGCATTTTTAGGGATATTATCATATATATACGTAGTATTACTTGAAAGCATAAAAAAGATAGCAATATACAATGAAATTTTCTCATCAATTTTGACTGATACTTCAAATACTGATCTGGAAATTAATTCTGAAGAAAGCCTGCTTGAGAATGAAAAGGACTTATCAAATAACAACTTACAAGATGATGATAGTAATTCAAAAGAATCAACGGAGATTGAAATTCCAACTGCTGCAACTCAAAATGAACATATTGAGTCAAAGAATTTCAAATTTAAAACTGCTTTAAAATTTACTACTGGAATAAAGTCTATAATTAAAAAGACAACATTTTTTACAACCAAGTCACAGGCATCTCTACCAGAAATAACACCCAAAATTTCAGAATCTACGTCACCTAATTCTCGAACAAATGAAATATTAGATGATAATAATTACACAAAAATAACTTCTGATTCTTCACAAATAATATTTGTCGCAACAGATTTAGCTCATGTATGGTGTGCAAACTTGATTTCAATTCGTGCGGATCAAAATGCTCAACTAAATCAAAAAGACTTTTACCGATTATTTAACATAACATGGGCATTTGTGCTAGAATCCGAAAGCTTGTGTGGTCGCGTATGTTACGGTCTTCGAGGAACTATTACATCACAAGTAATAAATTATTTGTAATTGTCTCTTTACCGTGTTTCTATGTATTTTTATTTATCTCAGTTTTTTATTGGTCTTTTAGGCCAAAGCATTTTTAAATAATTTTCACGCTGAAAAAATAAAACAAGAGGCAGCATCAGTTGAAAACGAACAATGGGCACAAGCAGAGGTTCCTATTCACTTTCAACAAACTGTAAACCAAATTGTAGCTGCTGCCGTAAAAGGATTATCCGGCTTCAGATATAATCCACTTGGCTGTAAGAATGAAAACGAACAAATTGTCCTGAATAATTCAGATACAAAGCAAAATCATATTGATAATATTGGCAAATATATATTTGTTGAAGAACGGCAATTTTTTATGGTCGGTTGTGGTTTGATACTCCTTGAAATACTTGACGATTACTTGGGTTACATGGCCAATATTCCTGTATTGACCATCGAGACGATGAATAAAATTATAGAAGTCCTAAATGTTAGTGCTAAACTATTCTTTATAATGTTTCTCTGGATGATCCTGTTGTATTAATTTG
Source organism: Racocetra fulgida (assembly GCA_910592135.1). Classification (NCBI taxonomy): domain Eukaryota; kingdom Fungi; phylum Glomeromycota; class Glomeromycetes; order Diversisporales; family Gigasporaceae; genus Racocetra; species Racocetra fulgida. Next base: position 7,332 of record CAJVPZ010000162.1, on the reverse strand, counting down.
CCTGTATATCAGTTATTTAACTCGAGAATTTGTCAAGTGATTCTGGGGGGTGGAGCTAGACATTCTGCTGGATTAAAAATTATCACTGCCAAGCATTTAGGTATTTCTATAACTCTTAAATAACAAAAATAAGTTCAGATTGCATCTCTGACGCTTTTTTCCCTCCGTTAGCGCTAGCTTCTCAGTCACTTGGTGCTATTATTACGCTGATACCATTTATTCGCGAATGTATCCGAAATAACCTTAATGACAAACAAATGATAATGTTAACAGAATTTGATCGGATTAAAAGGGTATGTTCATTTTAAGACAAAAATAAATTTATCTCAAGTGCAATATTATATAAATTCATGTTTATAGGATTATATAAACCATCAAAATGAGGTGCATACTAAGCTGGTGTCTATTATGGATACACGACTATTAATCCATCTTAAATCTTTCGGGGTATTGTCTTCAAATTTATTCTATTATCACGAAAAAATCTTTTATGAATACTAAAATAAGCAAACTAATGTTAGTCAATAACTTGGGACGAGTCGAATAAGAAAAATAGACCAAACTCTTATATAGAATTATTGGTAAAGGAGATCATAAAATTGCATAATGTCTTAAACAAGATTTTACCGCAGGAAATTTTGCAGGTATCTTTTTGGAAATTCTGACGGAATAATAAAGATGGATTTTATTAACACACCATATAATATATTAGAAAGTAATGTCAGATGTATTAAAATCATCGAACGCTAAACTTGCGGAAGAAATTGTTAAAGTGAATATTTATACGCCTGTTGGAAAAGAGCGGTAAGAAATATTATTAATTGCTACATGTAGCTATATATTTCACTAGCCTAGCTAACTTTAACCAAAATTTAATACAAAACAAATTATGAATTATCATAAATATATTTTTCCTGTTACATTGATTCAATTTAAAGAGTAACCCAAGATGTGCGATATTATATTCGTAAATTGTCAGCTTTAAACTTTCAAGAACTAGTTAATGAATTAGAAACCGTAGTTAGTAATTTACCGATTAAAGAAAAGAAATCAGAAGATGAAACTGTTGATTTAACCTCATCATCGGCTGAATAATGCTTGTAATGGCAGTAGCTATTCCTACTATTGATGATAAATACTACTACAATAATAATCTATTTATTAAAATTTATGTTTTATATAGATGGATTCCATGATAGGAATTGGAATTGCTTAATCCCTGAAAATTGGTTTATAATTCTGGGTAATTATATTAATCATGGGACAAAATATTTTAATATTGGCTAAACTTAACGGTTGACATGGTTAAACGATTAGAAAATTTTAGAAAGTATTAAATCAAAATTTTCTCATTTACTCTATAAAACTTAATCCTTCTCCTTCCTTAGGATATATCTTATGCTGTTTCAAATATTCATCATTCCTTATAATTTGATGATAATACAAAATTAATAAAAATTACTAGCTTTCTTAAACTAATGACAACACTTACCAAAATTTGGTTAAATGCTATAGCGCATTGTTTCATAAAGCCAGAAGGTAAAATTTAGCAAACCATTAGAAGAGAAATAAGACATTGTTAACCATGTTAAAAAAAAAAAGGCAATATTCGTTGTCGAAGATGATACTGGCATTTGGAACGAATTAATTGACCAGATATTAAGGAATGTAGCGGTTTGCAAAATTTGTGAAATTTGCGATCAAAAAAAAGAAATCGCTCTGATTGTTAATTGATTTCTTAAAATTACTCCGATATCTGAGTATGAAACTATCATATTGGAGTAGTTTTAAGAAATCAAAATCATCTAAAATCGAGTGATTTCTCTTTATTTTGATGATCCGCAAATTTCACAATTTTGCAAACCGCAATAATTACAGTGCTGTAATCATGTATTACCCCGGAAATCAGAAATCTAGAAAAAATACCAATCCACGATTGGTTAGAAAATTAATCAATAATTATTAGCCAATCATGGATTGGTATTTTTTTCTAGATTTCAAATTACATTAAATCTACTGATCACAGTAATTTGAAAAGCGCTGTAGATTAATTCAGCATCATTCCAAATTTCAGTATCATCCGTGATATTTGTTATCGCAAACATACACGTTGACCTGAATCGCACAAAATCGTAACAATACGATTTCCTGGACCTAACTGCCTAGCAACACGCACACAACCAACACAATTAATCGCCGACGAGCTTCCAACAAAAAGACCTGAGCAGCATACCCAGCACGTGGTATTATTAGTGTCCATCGTCAGACTATATTTAACCTCACTTGAAACAAACCTTCTTCCCGAACTAAATATCTTGCCATTGCGACAGCCTCTTCATCACTAACACGTATCGCATCGTCGATTAACTCATTTGCAGCATTAAAGTTTTCAGTCATACGATTTAAACCAACCCCTTCAATAATAGTATCAACCTGATGTCTACGTCGTGTACCCTCAGCTTCATATGGGGAATACATAATATTATATTTTATCTTATTATATAATCCGGAACCAGGCGGGTCAACAAGAAATACCTTCAGGGAAGGTATGAGTGGTTTAAGATAGCGTGATATTCCAGAAATAGTTCCTCCAGTGCCTATAATAGAGCACAAAAACATTACTTCGCCGAATTTAATATAAATAATCGTTAACACTTTAACAACTAATGCGTACCAGCCCCAGCAACAAATGCATTAATTTTGCCGTTGGTTTGCTTAAATATTTCGGGACCTGTTCCATAATAATGAGCTTCACTATTTGACAAATTTTCAAATTGATCAGCAAAAAACCCAGCTTTTCCAGAATTATCTACAGAGTTTTGTATGTCAATAATTTCAAAATCTTTATCCGCAACGTCTTGTTGAACGTTTCTTTTTTTTCCAAATTGCTTTGCCCGACTTCTAGCTAAGTTGACAAATTGCTGTTGATCTACAATGCTTGCTGGCCTCACTTTTTCAACTGTTGCACCTAACTTTTCTAGCAATTGATACTTTTCTTCTGCTTGATCATCCGGCATTATAATCCATGCATTGTAACCTTTGGCACGAGAAATAATTGCAATGGATATCCCTGTGGAACCAGAAGTTCCCTCAAAAATGGTACATCCTGAATTTGGACTAATCAAACCTTGTTCTTCAGCTTTGTTTATTATATTGAGAGCAACCCGATCTTTCAGGCTGCCTCCAGGATTTAAAAACTTTATAAGATAGAAAATTGTTAATTTAAGTTGCGTTAACAATAAAAATGTCTTTAACTCACCTCAACTTTTGCCTACAGAAAATTATGTACATAAATCAATAAAATCACAAGACAAATAAGCAACTAAGCTATGTTATAAATTCCTTTACCAATATCTCGCAACCTGTCGCTTCACTTAAACTTTTGATCCTCATAAGTGGCGTATTACCAATTAAACCAGGAACGCCATCTACAATTTCTTCAGTTCCAGTATAATTATCATGGATATCAGATCTGCTCTTTGTTTGTTTTTTTTTAATCCAGTTTAATAAAGAATTCGTAGAAATGGTGAGCACAACGCCTGCAATTAAGCCAAAAACAAGAGTAGTGGTATGTAAAGGCCGTTTAAAAATACTGTCTGATAACATGGTGTTATAAGGCCATACAAAGTTAATTTTTTGGTTCCCAAAATTTGAAAAGAACCCGGTAACCCAGCTTTAATTTTATTTTCAAAAAATTTTATATATGAACAAGCATATAAAAATTTTTATAGACTTCTAAAAAAAACTTCACCCGGATCGGATATTAAATATAATTAAAAAAGTTTTGCGAAATTTGACGCGGCCGGATTATGTGAACCAGTTTATTAAACCTATGAACACGTGAACTATTTTCTTTTGTGCAACATATTCTACTGTAACATTTTTTTATGAAAAAAAAGGTTTTACCACAAAATCCCGACATCCAAAATCCCGACAGGCAATAATACTGGCATCACCCTATGTGCCAATTAAAAATTTAAAGTCTAACAATGATTGTTAATGTGATTACTAATCGTTAAATACTAATTGTCACGTCGGGATTATGGTTTTCGAGATTTTGGGTGTCGGGATTTTGTGGTAGAACCGAAAAAAAAACGAAATATGTACAAGTTTCCAAGCTGCGCTTTAGTTTTGCACTTGAATGGCTAGTTTTAATACGACTTTGAATCATCAAATTTACTGTAGTCTGGCGATCGAATCTCTAATACTATTTCCCATTTTAAATGATGATCGAATCGGAGTTGCCTCAAAAACTTAGTTTTGCAAACAATTTAGATTTTTACTATTAAACTATTCTTTATTAGAAAGTGATTTGTTTCACTCATTTCATGCTCTTGGGAAGATATATCAATAATCATTTTTGGACTGGTACAAAATTTGAATCGATAATTTAAAACCATTCCTTTCTTTCGTTATAAATAAAACCGAATACTCATACATAAATACAAGAATGATTAACTATATAATATGATTAAAAATCAGCAACTTTATATTTTTCGTAATCTTTATACGTAATCATTGCTTAAATAATAAACGGCGATTTCAATTTATTAATTGTGACTTTTCAACTATGTTTTTGAAACATTTATATTTTTTATTAATGATGAATAGATTTATTAAATTATATACATTGTAAATAATTGAAAAAACAACTCTATTAAAAAATTATCTATATCAAAAAAAAAAAACTAAAAAGTACTAATTTATTTGTTTATTAAAGTTTTAGACTTGAAAATTTCAATATATATACGTTTATATAATATAAATCCAATTTTATTCTAGGAATTTGTCGGTCTTGCATATTACTTGCATATTTCGTAGTCGTATAATATCCTATATTTTATACTGGTATTAAAATAAGTAAAATAAAATAAATAAATTGCATCATAATCAAAAAAACCAAACAAGGACGTTCACAGTAACTGTGGCCACGAAGAGCTTCCGTACTTGATTTTATGTATCATTCACCACCCACAACGATTTCACGTTCACCCGACCCTTTTAAGATGTAATTACCAGGAGTAATTGTCTTAATTAATCGGTCTCGCAAATATGAGATCAAAACCTTAACTGCGGTAGTAACCTCTAAACCATTAGAAAAAGAAATAGACATTCACAACTTGCGGCAGTTATCAGTTAGACATTGGAACCTATGGTAAATAACTTGTGGCCCGAAGCACTTCTATTATCTTCAATTTCTGATTAAAGAGTCGTGAATAAATACATACAATTAATCAGCAACTATTCAGTTACTGTATCATAAACCAGATGTAATTTTCACTTATCAGCAAAAACAACCTAAACATCTATAATACATTACCTTATATGTATTTGCGGTTTGATGTAGTTTTTTAAAAATAAAATAAAAACTATCTATAGGTAATAAATGGTTTTTACTTAGAGTAAAAGTAAAAAAAGCGTAGAAAGATAAAAATGTTAAAGAAAAAACCAATTTATCGGTTTTGATTATTGATCTGATTACATTATTTATATGCTCAGCACCAATTAGATCTCATCAAAACAATTTTTTTTACGTGATTCTTACGTAATTTCTGTGAATATCAGATAAGCGCTTTAGTTTTGATTGGATAATCAGATAAAATGTTACACAATATGTTCTACATGCACAAAAATAAATTGTTAAAGAAAAAAATTTTCAAGTTTATATCTTGTTTTATAAAATTTCTAGAAGTTAGATGAAAGGTATGTTTGAACGTTTAAGTTTAGCCTATAGATGCAATAATTCATTAAAGTTAACAATTTAAGTTGTCTTTATTGTGAAAACTTATTCTTCGTAACATAATTAATGAAAAGTATTAAAATAAAATATATAGTGCTGTAGTGTATTTAACTATATAATGATTATTAAATAAAAATAAATATCAATTTGATATTAAAACCAAATACTAAGAATTATTTGAATTACTGTATTTCTTTATTAATTATTAGCATTCTAGAATACTATATAATTGTGAAATAATATGCAGGGGTGTAACTTTAATTTTTGGCCTAAATTAAGCCAAAATTTAAATAATATACTTCGGTTCATGTTTATGTATAAATCATCTTTTATCTCAATAGCTTATTCAATAAACTATTGAATCAATAAAGGTAAAAGATGGTTTACACGTAAACATAAACATGAACCAGAACTTAGGTTTTTTTCCCGATCGGAAATGTCCTAGTTTGAGAGAAAATATTTTCTATTATTTGAAACTAATTGATGCACAATTTTAGCAAACTAAGTGCACGTAACTATAGGTTATTTGAATTTATGCAAATTGGTATATATAAATGTAAAAACTCTATAACTTCCTTTGGGGCATTTTCTCAGATGCTTCTAACACGAAACAATTTGATTCATACAAAAGATTATGAATATGCCTCATGAAAAGACTATTTACCCAGATATTTCGTACTTATAATAAGACAGCAAGTTGCTTCCATTGAAGAGGTTCCATATTGTTATTGGTTAGCATAAAATCTAATTGATACAAGCGAAATGTAACGTCTGAATTTTCAATATATTTGTTGAGATGATGGAAGAACCTATGTAGATATACAGTTAGGCTCCCTAAAATCACACCAAAAAATTCATAAAGCTTTTTTTAAAAAAAGTGTTTATAAAGAGTTGTGCTTATATAGAGAATTTTTATTATATATTTATAATAATTTATTAATAGGTGTGCTTATAAAGAGTATTTTATATGATATGCTTATATAGAGAGTGACTATATGGAGGTCTAACTGTATCATGTGAGTATGAATTAATATTAAAAACATGAAAAAAACAAGGTAATGATATAGAAAAGACAGTAAAATCAAGATCTATTGAAACTAGAAATATAAAGTTTTTGAATAGCAATAAAGATTAAACATGCCACTTATAGAATAAATTAGTAGAGCAACAAAATTTCAGCAGAACGACCAAAATTTAGGGTTGGAATAGGCCGAAATAGATAAATTTCTCTCCAAATCACCCAAATTTTACTAATAAAATAGTAGCCCACCAGGTTGTAAAATTACCATAATTTACGGTTACTAAAAATTATAGTAAATTACTATGGTAAATTACCATGATAAAACATTTTAATTGTCCAAGATTATACGTATGATCTACAAGATTATACATATGATCGGCCAAAAATTATACAAATGATTAGCCAAGATTTAATAGAAAAGTTGACTATAATGCCAGCCAAAATTAAGCTTAACTCCGCAGCAATTTTGTAACTTACGGTAATTTACCAGTAACTTTTTTTTTTTTTTTTAAATCTTCAAAGGTGAGGCCATGCCTCTATCTTTATTAAAATTCAATTAAACTTCTTTACA
>CAJVPZ010000161.1:0-23617 GCA_910592135.1 Racocetra fulgida | reverse complement strand
CAGTATCACCAGTATCACCAGTTTCACAAGTATCACCTAGTTTTACCAGTTTCACCAGTTTCAACAGTATCACCTAGTTTCACTAGTTTCACCAAATCACTTTTTAAATTTTATCAGTTTCATCAGTTTTAACTGATGAAATTAATTAGTTTCATCTACAACACTAGTATAGACTATATTAAGTTAGAATATAGGTGCTAAAAACTTTTATTTAATAGCTCAAAGCTAGTTTTTATAATAAAATTTTACTATATTAATAATTTTTTAATTTTTTTTTAAAAAAATTTCATTATTTTGTTATACAAAATTCTGCAATCTAATTGATAAATTATAGATTAGTTAATGTAAGCAGAAGGCAAGTTAGCAACACTTTCTTTTTATATATTTAATAATTATTATATAGAAAATTTTTATAGTTTAATTAGATATCAAGTATAATTATCTAATACTGTAAAGCAAATTATTCAAAAAACACAAATAATAAATCTAATATATAATAACAATATTTTTGCTAAAGATTTTTTTAAAAATTACAATATCAGATATTTAATAAAGCAACTAAAATTTTTTGTTTCTTTTAGCAATCCTGTTTACATATTATGGAAACAGACTTTCATTTCTACATGACATAAGAAATCTAAATCTAAACTCATCTACAGCATACTTCGCAGATGCTGTAACATCCACTTGCAGTCAAGACGAACCATTAAACCACTGTGTTTTGCTCAGATGTGACCTGCCTAGTAAACGATTGGCCTCTTCCAGAGATCCAGAACTTACTCTGAACTTATTTTTTTTAAATTCTTTGGCTGGCTGTTATGCTGCCCATTGCCTTACAATAGAATGCCACCAAACTAATGACACTTTCTTATAGTGAAGGAAAAAAAAAAAGAGATAATGAAAAATGAAAAAAAGAGATAAAAAATAAAACTAATACATTAAAGAAAACAGATACTAATACTAAAAAATATAAAAAAAATAAACTAAAACCTAAAAGAAACTATTGCTAAAAAGAAGAAAACCTGCTAACTAGGCAAGAACTTCTAATTACACAGAGTCACGATTAACTATTAAGTATGAGAGTCTTGATAAGAAATTTAAAACTAAAATAAAATGCACTATAACTCATATTAGAGGCTAAAAATTATATACAGGTGACTAGAAGATGTCTGTATATCTCTTTTCACTTTGCTTTACTCTTTCAATTAAATTCATATCTTCATTTGAAAGTATAAGAATTTTGGAATCTCCATGTGCTCTATCCAATGATCACGTGTTTGTATGTCCTTAACAACACGACACGTAAGGTATTCTTCTGAACACTTATCTAGTTACTAAATTCGCCAGCACCAACTATTTTACATATATTGTTGTCATCATACAGATTTTCTTGATATGGAAGTGGTAAATATTGCTGATCTTTTGGAGGGGGTATGCCAAATTCCCCACTTTTTGTTAAAAATTATGGCCAAAAGTATCGAAGAGAGAAAAGTATTGTATTTGCGAGAGCTCAAGACAAAGAAGGTGTTTCCAGTTGTTTATCATAGAACTAAAAAGCTTCAGACACTTGAGTCAGAAGTTTTTCACCACTACTGTTACCAAAATAACCCTTTTGGCTTAGATGCCGAACGTGCAAGAGAGTCTACCCAGAAGTAAAGCTTGACCCAAAGCATAAACCAACTATATACGTCCTGCTTCTCAGTGTTTTACGTATAAGTCTTCATCGACAACAGTACCAATAAGAAACCTCAGATATCTTCAGACATCTTAGAGCCTTGAATCTTCAAACTGTTTTGGTCCGGTCTTGGTTCAAGTGATCATCAGAAAGAGTTATTAATCGTTTACATATTTGTATTTTTTATGTAATCCTGATACTATTATCTTGAAATAGAAGCTTTTGAATAAGTTAAATTCAAGGAACTAAAATAATTAAAACCTATTTGGCAAGATCCGAGCAAGAAGATAATCATTAATGATACTATAAAAAGCTAAAACTAGAAACTGAAGAACTAGACAAAAACCTTGGGCCAAAAAGGATTCACAAACCTGACTATTAGAGTCATATTGAAAAAAAGCTTTATACTATAAAATTAAAACCAAGAAAAATAAAACTGAAATGTATTTAAAGCCTAGATATAACAATTCATTTAAACTAACTAGTTTGGTAGTTAGGGAGGAATCAGTATAAAGACTGGTTTGATGTAGATATTAGAATTAGAATAAATCTTATAAAGATATAAATATTAAATTATATAGTTTAACAGTTAGTCTTAACTGTTAATAGTGGTTTTAGCTGCTATAGAAAGTATTTGAAGTCTAATCTGAAAATACATAAAATATAGAAAGATTAGAGATATATATATTATATCTTCTTTAAGATAATTTGATAATATGAAAACTCTATTAGATTATCTATAGAATTAGAATATAAGTAGTATAGTATATATCAATTTGGGTAGCTTTTAATTGAAGCAGCACAAGGTTATATATTGGTGTGATTGTAGTAGTAATACAAAATAGAGGATATTAGAGGTTTTAAATAGATATCATAAATCTGTAAAATAACATATATTTGCACATTATTTTGAACATCTGTGCATTATTTTAGATATATTTATGTGTATTATTTCAAAAAAATATTAATATTCTAAGCTATATCATATATTTGTTTATGTATAGAGTTAATAGTCTATTTTGATATATAAGATGTATACTATTTCAGAATATGTGTAAACATTATTTTAAAACTAGGTACAGTCATCTCTCTCTATAATCATATAGTTGAATACATGCCAATATAGTGATTATAAAGAGGTATGATTATATAAAATTTACCTCTATACAAGCATAATTTATATTAATAAAATATATAATGATTTAATAGAGATAAAAAATCTATACTATATTATTATAAAATAATATTCTTGAATATTATTTTAAATATACAATATATATGTACTGGTATATAGTACTAATTATTTCACCAACAATCACTTCATAGACATTACATTTCATCGACAAAATAATTCTGGTCATTATTGTTAGAACTAGTTTTGAATTAGAATTAAAGTTAGTACAATTTATAAAAAAAAACTTGATAGTAAAATAAGCTTCAGTGAAATAATTTGTAAACTTGTTGTTAAATAATTGTTAGTGAAATGTAGTATCTATTAAGTAATTGTGGTGAAATAATATAGATTTCTGACAAATATCTATATAAAAAAAAATTTACTATACCTGAACAAGTGTTAAAAATTTTGCATAAATATGCTGCATAGAAAAATTTTTATTTTTTATTTTTTATTTTTTGCGCATATTGCATAGTTAATTGTTTATTTTGTGCAGATAACAATATATGCACAATGAATTTATAATATTGCTTTAGGCTTCATCTCAGAATGTATTGAATTTAGGGCATTTTAGTTCATGTATATTTTGAACACTAATTTTAAACTCTATTAGTACTCTAAAATAGTTGTCTGGATAGTTGATCTGGTCAGTTCATAATTGACCAGAACAAAATCTAGGTTTTACTAACTATATAGTTAATTTTTACTGCTAATACTAAAAAATTTTATTTATTTTTAATTTGATACTTTTTAATTACAATTAATTTATGCTATTCTTTGACATCTTACAATTTATATAAAATTTTATTCTCACCAAGAATTTATTTATATAGACATATCATAAACAAACAGTATCTGTTTAAGGACTATTTCTTTTAATATCAATTAAGCTTCATCAGAAAATATCTGTTTTACTAGAACTAATTATATGATATTCCTAGCCTTTATTAAATAATGTATTTTTAAGCTTGGTTTAAAATTTGAGTTTGTTTTATATCATTCAGATCAATTTCTTATGGAGTGCTTAATTTAAATAATCATAGTATAAAATTTGGTAGTTTTATAATTACTGTTCAACCTGGTTGTAAGATCAGTATGCCTAAAACAAAAATGAAAATAACTTTGTATAGTGTTAAAAGTTATTATGTAAAAAGTTCTTGGTGTAAAATTTAGCCATATTCTTTAATTAGCTATTTTAAAAGTCAATATACATTTAGGTTAATATCGAGATCAACATTATGAATGATCATGACTTAGGGAGGGACAGAAATCAGCTGATTTTTTAGGAGGGTGGGGGTATAACCTCTTAGTAACTTGAAATCACCTGATTTCTGTCCCTCCCCTTAGTAAGAATTGGCTTTTTAAAAACTGTATAAATTTAAATTTTCACTTTTGCTATATTAGTTAATAAATATAATTGATCGAATACTGAAAAGTTAAAGCTAATTCTGGAATAGCATTAAACTAAAACTAGTCTACTAAGACTAATCTTATTTAGAGTATAAAGAATTTGATATGAAAAGTTGTCTTTACATTTATTACATGTTATTGTGATTTTTTGATCATGCTAATATTTTGATGCAACTAATAAAAACTAAAGAATTTGATACTTTGAACAACATATTGATATTAAATTTTTTTAATATCAAACAAACAATAGCCTTAATTTTTTTTAAAAAATCTCAACTTGTTTATGGGTTCTGGTCACAGTATTTTAAAATTGAAATTAGGTATGAATTTAATACCAATTATAGGGAATCACTATTGTATAAAAGGTTAAAATTTTACCTTTAAAATTTTATCTTTATTCCTTCTCTTATTTCAAACTAGTTAGATAAAACTACAAAAACATGAAATTTTATGAATTGTAGAAGAAAAATATTTAATATCTCAAGCATATACATTTAAGTGATTATTTTTGAATCTGAACTGATTTTATACTTATTTTGATACCTAAATTCTATATATGATTAAATTTCAAAATCTTCTTCATTATCTAAAAGCTTAAAAAAATCACTAATAGATGTTTGCCATTTAGATTCAATATAATCAGTAGTAAGTATTTTCTAAAAATTTTAAGATCCTTAGCTTTGAAACCTATATCAGCTTGTTGTTTAAAATAATTAATAAACTAATTTAAACTTTTTAAATCCTTTGAAGCAGAAATTTCCGATTTTTCTTCATTTGTATCTTCAAGATTACTATTTTTATCTTTATTTGCTTTATCCAAAATTATTTTAATAATTTCAGAATCTTTAAGCTTTTCTTTTGTTAGAATATATGAATTGTTGAGATCTAAATATATATTCAATTGGTGCTTAATTTCTGAATCTGAATCTTGAGAGGTTAAATCCACCACCAACATATTAACATCCTCCTCTTGCTGCTTTAATGATATATTGTGACTACTAACAGCAACTTCTATTTCTTTAAAAGAAACTGACAGCAAAATTTTAGTCTTTTTCTAACAATTAATAATCACCAAATCTTCAATCTCGTCTCAAGACTCAGATACGTAGTAGATAGCATAGTTGATATTTATCTTTTTTCTAATTAAAAATTAGAAGCAGAATTAGTAACAAAAATTTTTTAAATTGATAGAGCTATATGAAATTAACAGTTTGTTCTTATAATAGAGGGCTTCAAAATTAAAATGCAAAAATCTAATTTTAATTGAAATTGATTACAGATTTAATTTCAAATAAGCGATGTATCAACATTATTTCATTTTTTGATAAATTTAAAATGATGATTTTTGTCAGTGAAAGTTTATTTGTTTTATTAAATTGGAATCTCCAGATACTCTCATTTCAATTTCTAATTTTAAAATTTTGAAATACAAATAAAAGTTTTCAAACTCTTATTTAATTTCAAAATGTACCACTTATTTGTTAACTTTGAAACCTCTTAATATTTGAATTTTATCTGCAAATCTAACTTTTATTATTTAGCTATAAAAAAATTTAATAAATAAAGACTTCATAGTAAAAGGTGATGATCGAGTAGCCTTTTGCTATAAAACCCTAAATAATAAAAATTTTTCTCAAAGATTTGCAAAAATTAACTCTATCACATTATAAAAACTAACTAAACAATTTTGTATAGCCTAATTTACTTTTTAAAATATTCATTTTTTTAAACTGTATTAATATATATTTAATATATTTTCGCTTATATTTAGACTTAAAGCTTTGAATAATACCTGCATCTATTGGTTAAAGATGAGTAGTGATGTTTTTTGGTAAAAATTTAAGTTTGATGTTAGTTAATAGCATATTTGAGTAATCAGATATAGTATGTGGATACCCATAACTACTTTTATAGCAGCCCATACTATCACCAATACTATAGCTACTATAACGATTATTGCTATTACTTGTACTTCAATTGGTTCTGGTTAGTTTTGGTCAGCCACAAAGTCAACTTTGAGGTGGATTTCAAGATTAACTTTGATGATTTCTATATAAAACAGTCAATATTTCAGGTTCTAAATTATTATTATTAACAGATATTTCTTTATCTAAGTTAGAAGTTGACTCACCCAAATCACGTAAACTATCCATATTAGGTTGATTGTGAAAATGCAAAGAGGCATTATCTATTAGTAACAAAATTTGATGATTTTGAATGCAAAATATTTGATTTATATTTTTTAACTATTCAGAAAATATATCATTTTGTATCCATGCTCTGGAATTTGCCTGATAAGCAATAGGCAAAGAATTATAATTGACACAAAAAAGTGCACAAAGAGAAATTGAAGACCTGATTACTAATGGCTTTAATTTTTCAGTACTGGTTGCATTATATGCTAGCATAATAGTGATCTGTAAATGATCTTTAATTATAAAAAAAAAAAAAAAAATTAATGAAGTAAAGAAATTCTATTTTAACTATGCTATTTTTTTTTTTAACTTTGGCAGTCTTGTCAGTGATTCTTTATTAAGATTGTCTTGTTACAGGCATGACAAAATTAATATTTAGGCCTGACATCCTGTAGTTATTTCTAAGAGCATTTTCAAGCAACCTGCCACACTAGGCAGATAAATCTACAAGAGACATATCATGGTAAATCTGAATACCACCTATTCTAGAAAGCCATATCAGACTACTGCTCTACAATAGAATATCACCAATCTGATGACATCTTCTTATAGAGAAGTGAAAAAAGAAAAAAATACTAATACTAATACTAAAAAGGAGGAAAGAGTAAGAACGAAAGAAAAAAATCTGATAATTATAATTATAAGCCTGTGTCAGACTAACAAAAATTACATATTACAAGATAAAAAAGCTCTGTATCTAACTCTATCCTAATAATATATCTAATCCACTCTAGAAAAAAAAAGAAAAAATAGTAGATTTAAATTAGACTAGACAGAGTAGTTAAAAAAAAATACTAATAGTCTTGAAGTATTGTTTAAACAGTTTCTTTTGGTTGAAACACATTATCTAATTGTATTGTCTTTCAGATGTATTTGGTTGCTTAATCCGAATACCCATCAATTCGTGTTTACTAAAAGTAAACAACCTGTTTTAGGAAGCCAACCTGTTTTAAGTTAGGTAAACAATACTGACTGTTTTGGAGATTTACATGTTGATCTTTTGGAGGGGTAAGCTAAGACACCCACTTTTTGCCAAAATTTTCTTGAAAAAAGTGGTGGGCCAACGAAACTTTGTGAGTTCTTCCTTGTAAGTTTTATGGTTGTATAGATACTATCTCTAGATTTTTAATGTACTAATGTCAACCTAGTCATTCTGTGTTCCCAGAATACCCTTCTGGTTTGAATGCCGAATATAATAGAGAAGTCCACTTAGCAGAGAAGTTTGACCTCTACAAAAACTATACAAAGTAGTCCGCTTCTTGGTTTTACACTCTTAGTACTTCATCGACAACCTACTTGTATAAAACCAAATATATTATCACCCTTTAATATTTTTTATAACGTTAACTATAGTTCAGGGGTTTTTTTTTTGGTTTTAAGGTGACCTCTTGGTTGCTGTTCTTTTATTCGATTATTATTAACTTTTACAGTATAGTATACACTATACTATATACACCATACCATATACATATTTGGAGAGTACAACTAGCTATATGTGCAACTTTGGTTGCCTATTTAAATAGTTCCTTATTACTAAGTTCTACACTAGCTGCCGTACCTATAACTCTATTGAGTTATCTATTTAAACTCTCTGCTGTACATTAATCCTCTAACCGAGCGAAAGTATATTAGTACCCCCTTATTTTCGGATTTCTGACTTAGGACTTTAAGACAGACCCACCTATAGAGATCTTTTGTCTTTGAGGTAAACCTGCTAGAGCTTTTCATATCTACAATCCGGCCAACCTAGACTTCAGTAACTTACACCAAGTCTGAGGACAAGTATTTGTGAGCCGAAGCCGCTACTATTACCTATTTCTGCTCTTGTAGAGTTCACCCAAACCCAGCATACACTTTACGGACTAGCATCAACTTTTCTTCACCAACAGCGTCTCAAACTACCAATCTAGATAGCCTGGTGAAAGATCAGTAGGCATCCCTTTGGTATTCTAATTGAATTCTTTTTCTTCATCTATACAGAGCTATCTTGGTATATATGCAGTCTGGTTGGTATTAGTGTCTTGCCAAACACCTGGTCCTCGTCTAGTTTATTGCTAATGTCTGATTACTGATGATCATTCTTTATGTAGTACTGTCAAAAATTTGTGCTACCTCTCTACTCGGAACTTGCCAAGCAGGATTCCGTATGCTCTAGCCCTTAGATTTATATAAACGTTTCACTCAGATTTCATGTAACTCTTGCATCACACTATAGTTCCACATTCTTCCAGTACAAGCTGGTACGACCAAAGCTACAGATCCGATAATCTATCAGATTATACACAGTCTATCATAACACATTTCTTAAATTCAAATTTTGTCACCAGTGAGATTCGAACTCTTGTCCTGCCACTTAGAGGTCCGACAACTTACCAACTTCACTAAGTTGCCACACCCTAGTTTTTGGAATTGTTGACCAGAAGATCGTCAGAAAAAGTTATGAGACACTGAGTAAAATTTTTTTGTTTAACTGTGTTATTAAAGTTACCTAATATTGTTAATTATAACTATATTAGAGATTGTATGTACATATATATATATCTAAAGATAGACATATCATTGTATAGTGCTTAGTTATCACATATTAATAATGCCTATTTCTAATTGTACTTATTGAACAAATCTTTACCCAGTATGTATTATTAAATTATCTAATTATTCAGGTAATTTATTAAGTTTATATAATAACAATTCCTATTCGGATATGCAAAATCTCTAGATAAAACATACAGTATTTACATATATATATATATATATATATGCATATTTATAGCTTATTGGATGATTTTAATCTTGATAAAAATAGAATCCTTAAAATAATTATTAAATATAATTGTAATTTTATATTAAACAAACTATTTTAAATCTAAGTTTTGATTGAGATACAAGTATTTGGTCCGATGATATATAAAAAAAGAGCACTGTCTCATCTGTATTGAACATATTGTTCAAGATATATTTTTCAATTAATTCACACAGTTTTTGACTATATTCTAGAAGCAAAGACAATGGTGCACTTTTTGCTTCTCTATATAACTGAAAATTCTTAAGATTATTGTGCTGTTTAAACCTATGAATCTATCTATTTAAAAATTTCAAAGCATCATCTTCTAAATTTAAGGCTTTTGCAAAATCAACTACCTTTTTTTTAATCATTAACTCTGTTAAGATCATGTTTCTAGTGATAACTTGTTCAACCCAGAAGTGCATAGCCTGATCTAATAAAGAATATTTTACTTGTTTATATTAAAAAATTGTAGAACTTAACTGATTATCTGTAACAGCTAACCATTTTGATTTATTATTTAAAATTTTAGAAATTGTAGACTGATCTAAATTTAAGCTGAATTTTGGAAATTGAAATGTTTTGCAATATCTATTTGTTTTTTATTAGGGTTTTTTTGACTATACTTATATATTTCTCGCTTTAAAAATTCACTAACAGCTGTTCTTGATCTTTTTTGTAACAAATTTTTAGACATTTTGCATAATTTCACAAGTATGATTAGATATAATCATTTAGCAAAATAAGTGGTATTTGAAACCAATATTTCTATTATTTATTAAACAGTTAACTTTTATATTTAAATACAATAACAAAAAATCTTATCTGCTGATCTTTGAACATATATATAACTATTAGATTTAAAATTTAAAAAAAAATTATTTGGTATCATTCATATGCATAAAGCTTTTAGGATAGTAATAGCTTTTCGATACTTAATTCACAACAAACATTCTCTCTTCCAACATGTTTTTATGTTTTATAATTAAATCTTATTATTTAATGAAATATTTTAATACATAATATATATATACAGGGACAATTTAGATCAAATTACAGATTTTATACAAGAAAAAATGATTTAGATCTTAAGTTCATACAATAAGTATAAAAAGACTTGAACCTAAAATTTATATAGTTTTTATAAAAATATTATTGAATGTTTCTTTTGATTTTCATATAATTTACATTTAATTAAATGATATTACTATATTTTTTTGTATAAGATATGTAATAATAACAATATTATAGAACTTAACTATTTTATAACTTAAAAATTATAAGATTTTTTAAGATATCGTTTAGATTATTTTAGTGCTTATGTAATATTTTTAAAAATTATTTCAAAGCAGTTTGATACAAGTTTTTGTTGTACATGCTTGTGAAGATTGATTGTCATTAATCTAATTAGATTTGATAATATATCGATTAACAAATATAGAATATAATTATGTTTTAAGAGTTTTCTTTACTATAGTAAAAGTTCTATTCAGTCCTATTAGATTTTGTTTGATTTTGCTTTATAGAAGCCTGAGTTTGAAAATAGCTCAAAACTAAGCTTGAATTCCAAACTTAAATTTCAAACTTATTTTTAATTGGCTTTGTAAGTATGCATATCTCTATTATTTTGGTATTAGTACAATAAAGATAATACTATTATAGAATAAAATCTAAGTCCCAAAAAAATGAGCAATTGTTTGAGGCCTAGATCCTTAAAATAATTTTTTAGAACCTTATTTTGAATAGTGATTTTGAACTAGAAATTACTGTAATTTGTATAATTAAGATTGCAAAAAGAAAACTAAATTTTATTATTTTAAAAATATAATTTATTAGGTCTAATTCTTGAAAAATCTGAACATATGGGGTGCCTCATATTAAAAAGGTCCATTTTAACATATAGTTTATTTTGAGATAATTGAGTATAAACGTTTGTTTGATTTTCAGACTGATCTGGGATTAAGTAAATTTTACAATTTTGATTGGTTAAAGGTAGCAGGTGACTATCAGGTAATCTCGTAATGTGCCTAACCTTTAGCAGCATCGTGTAATTTTTCTTTTACATTATCTCCATTTTTTATTATGCAAATCGACCTTCATTTATAATTAAAAAATATCAATCACATCAAAATTTATATGAATCTAATAAAAACTCAATTTTCGAAAAATTGCAAAATAGGCCTTTTTAATACAAGACACTCTATATAAATACTATCAAGGAAAAGCCAGATCTTATCAACTTATAGTTAATTATTTATTTTAGTTAAATTTAGACTTTCAAATATATTTCTATCTTGGATCAGTGCTAAATCTAGCTAATAATAAATAATTAATTATAATTAATAAGACTGGTTTTCAATAGTAGCACTCATGTATCTAAACATAAATTGTAATAAAATTTTAAACTGTACTTGAATTGTTAAAGAATTCATATTCAACTTACAATATAATTAAATAGATTTTAAATTATTTTATTATGTTGCTTTGAACTTAAGTCATTTTAAGGTAAGCTTTATTTTTTCACAGCATGTTGCAAATTAAAAGTGTTACATAAATTTTTATATTTATGGTTACATATTAGAATAACAATT
Source organism: Racocetra fulgida (assembly GCA_910592135.1). Taxonomy (NCBI): domain Eukaryota; kingdom Fungi; phylum Glomeromycota; class Glomeromycetes; order Diversisporales; family Gigasporaceae; genus Racocetra; species Racocetra fulgida. The sequence goes on along the minus strand of CAJVPZ010000161.1, from coordinate 11,787 downwards.
ACTATATACTACAAGTCAAGTTTTCTTTTTTTTACATAATGATTTTTATAACCTGTATTTTTTGCAATTGCATTTAATATTAATTGCAAAAAGGACTATATAATAGATGCTTCTTAAACTATTATGAGCATTGAAGAAATAATAGAAGGGTCTACCAATCTGGCTGCCAGAGTCGCACCAGAGGAAAAGATCTTATGCTACAGAATTAGAAACTAAAGAAATTAAAACTGAAAGGCATTTAAAGCCTAGGTACAACGACTTATCCAGGCTAACTGATTTGGTAGTTGGGGAAAGATCGGTATAAGGACTGGCTTAATGTGGGTATCAGGATCAGAACAAACTTTGTAAAGGCACCGGATACTAGAATTGTGCGGTTTAATGGTTCGCCTTGACTGCTAGTGATAGTTTCAGCTGCTACAAAAGGTATTCGTAGCCTAATCTGGAAGTATGTAGAATATAGAAAGATTAGGGGGTATGTACTACACCCTCCCTAGAGCAACCCAGTAGTATAAGAACCCTACTGGGTTATCTATAGAATTAGGATATAAGTAGTATAGCAGATGTCGATCTGGGTGGCCTTCAATAAGAAGCAGCATGAGGTTATGGATTGGTGTGATTGTAGTGGTGCAGGACCAGGGATGTCAGAGGGTTTAAATAGGTAATCTCCTAGTTAGGTTACAGGTATAGCATATAGTGTAGAACCTTCAGGCAGACTACTTAAATTAGACAACCAAAAGTTGTATGTGTAGCTATATGTACTCTCGTTAACCAAGAATGTACTACTAAAATACCTAATAAAAATCCACTCTTTTGCGATATTGCAAAGGTAAAAAAAATAAAAATAAAAATAAAAAAATAATAGATGCTTCTTGAACCATTATAAGTATTAAAGCCATAATAGATGCTTCGAACCATTATAAGAATTGAAGAAATAATAGATGCTTCTCAAACCATTATGAGTATTAAAGAAATAATAGGGTTCAATCTATTACAGTATCAAAGTTTGAATTAACTTGATTTTAGATTTTAAATTTATATCAACTTGGTTACATTCTATTAAAGCTAAGTAGATTCTAAAGCTACAATAATTCAATAATTCTGTTCCAATGTATGATATATACAACTAGTTTTTATTAGTTAATGATTCAGGAGTCAAGTCTAATAAGTAATAAAGTTAAGCTTAAAGTCTGGTTTTCTTGGCTATTTTCAAATATTAGTTATTTTTATTAACTTTAGCTATCATTTATATAGATTCACTATGATTATTATTATTTTTTTTTTTTTTACTTCAGCGATCCTACTTTTATTTTATATATGGCAGTACATTACAGCAAGAATTCAGATGCTAATCCTACCGACTAACTATTAAGTACTTTATACCAGTCCAAATAAAAATTCTCTCAATCTATCTCATTGTCACAATAGAATTCAAGCAAAGCCAGATTTCTATGCTAGAGTGTGACCCAGAAGCGACCCGCCTAAGTAATAGTTTTCCTTCTTCTGGGATCCTCAACTTACTGAGGATGTGAGACCCAGCTATCAACAGATAGTTTCACCGACCTTGTCAGAATCACCGCTCTACAATAGAGTGCTACCAATCTGATGACACTTTCTTGTAGAGAAGTAAAAAGAAAAAAAAAAGGAGTAAGGGCAAAATGTAAATGGGGAAAGTAAAAAAAAACTAAAACATATAAGAAAACGACCAAACTATAAAGGAATCTAAAAAAAACTATTCTAAAATCTAGGAGAACTTGTACACAGATATAAAAGCCTACTAACCAGGTAAAAAAACTATCTACATGGTCGTAGAAATCTATATATAGAGCTATCTGACAAAAAAGAAACTATGAACTAAAATGCACTTTAACCTGTGCTAAGGGCTAAAAATTATATGCATATGACTTTGGAATATTATATATCTCTATTATATTGCTCTAGTTTGCAACTCTCATAAATCCACTTCGAATCCTAGAACGCCGATTTTAAGACCTCAACACGTGATCGTCAGTTCTATTTATATTGAGCCGCTCTTTCCAAATTACAAAATCCTCTAACAGTTTTCCTATCAAGCCTGCCTCTTCACTATACGAGATTAAACAGGGGGTCTTCTCTATGGTCTACTGGCATCATTGGAAGCTACTTCCTCAGGTCTGTCGCATAAGGCCTTCATTCCTGTACAGTCAAAGCCGATCCAACACGGGACTTCCACGTACTTCGATTTAACCCAAAATAGAACTTCCTCCTTACACGTGATTGTTGTGTTCCTCATTCATCATATCGTAACTCGAGATCTTCCGAAAATGGAAAAGTAAACAATGCCGATCTTTTGGAGGGGATAAGCAAAATTCCTACTTTTTGTCGAAAATTATAAAAAAAGAAAACGGCAGAGAAAAAGTGTAGTTTTGCGAGGTTTTTAACCAAAGAGTGTTGTTCTAAGAGTTCTTCATAGCCTTCTGTTCCCAAACTAACTTGAGCCTTCTTTCTACTTACTGTTCCCAGAAACTCCTTCCAGTTTGAATGCCGAATGCAAAAGGGAGTCCACCTGCGACAAAAAGTCAAAAACAAGCTTGACCCCTTTGCAAACCGTCTAAAACACCTGCTCCTTGGTGTATCACGTTTAAAACTTCGTCAACAAAGGTTCATAGTAAGAAAACTTCAAGTTATTTGTTCACTTCTGGTCTTGAGTCTTCTACTTGCTTTCGGTAACTAGTTGGTACAAGTGATCGTTAGAGAGAGTTCTTGATCAAATTTTGAATACTAGATTATATTAAATCTATATACAAATCCAAGCTATTATAAGATTATATTATATTTAATTTTAACTATGATTAATCTGAGTAATGGCTAAAACTAGGTGTGTTTATATATTTTTTAATATTTAATTAAAGAGAATTACTAATCTTAATAGGCTGTGAAATTTATAGCTCTGCATTAGCCAATCAAAATTTTCAAAAAAGTTACATGATCGTTATTTTTGATGATCACTTGAAGATCGACTATCTTTGTATAACCTAAAATTACAATTTTACTGCAGATATCAAAGTTAATAAATTATATCAATATTTTTAACAAAACTTTAAAGTTATCTCAGCACCCACTTAATCAAATTCAATGAAAACTTTTTTATTCGAATTCTACAGGTCTATAGAATTCGAATAAAAAAATTTTCATTGAATTTTATTTAGTGAATGCTGAAATATCTTCAATCAAAGTTTAAAGAATTTCTAAACGCCTATTATATAGAAACTATGCCAAAAAGGGTGTGGTGACTTAGTGAAGTTGATAAGTTGTCGCATCCCCAAGTGGCAGGACAAGAGTTCGAATCCCACTAGTGACAAAATTCGAATTTTACAAAATGTGTTATAGCAGACTGTGTGTAATCTGATGGATTATCAGATCTGTAGCTTTGGTTGTACCAGTTTGTACTGGAAGAATGTGAAACTATAGTGTGATGCAAGAGTTACATGAAACCCGAGTAAAATATTTGTGTAAATCTAAAGGCTAGGGTATACAGAATCTTGCTTGGCAAGTCCCAAATAGAGAGGTAGCAAGATCTTTAACAGCACTACATAAAGAATTATCACCAAAAATCTGGAAACTGGATGGAACCAAGGTGTTTGGTAAGGCACTATACCAACCAAGTCGTCAGTATATTTTGAGAAAGGAGTCTGCTCTTCTGGGCTATCTGAATTGAGAGTTTGGAGACCAGTGAAATGATAGACAGTCCGTAAAGAGGTGCTAGAGTTTGAATGAACTCTATAAGAGCAGAAGTAGGTAATGGTAGCAGCTTTGGCTCACAAATACTCGTTCTTAGACTTGGCATAAGTTACCAAAAATCTAAGTTAGCCAGATTATAGGTACGAAAAGTTCTAGCAATGATGCCTTGAGGATAAATTAGTCCTAAGGCTACAGTACACATCTGGAACTCTTGACTGACGAATATAATGGAGTGTTCCGGTGATACAAGAGGGTAGTATATGTTACAAAGTATTTAAATAAGTAATTCTCTAATTGGATTATAGATATAGCAGCTAGTGTAGAACCTATAGTATACAGTTATCTATACGCAGACTACTTAAATAGGCGTTCAAAAGGTGTACATGTAGTTAGTTGTACTCTCTAATGTAATTAGGGTTCCGTTGTGAGTTCCCTGTCCATTATACTTGAATAAAAACCTCTATACCAAAGAGGCTAGTTAATAAAAAAAAAAAAAAAAAAAACTATATCAAAATTTTTAAACCAACTTTGATCAAAGATATCTTAGCATCCATTCAATTAAATTCGATAAAAATTTTTTTATTTGAATTTTACAGATCTGTAGAATTTGAATAAAAAAATTTTCATCAAATTTGATCAAGTGGGTGCTGAGATATTTTTGATCAAAGTTTTAGAGAATTTCTAAATACCTATTATATAGAAACTGCCAAAATTTTTAAACCAACTTTGATCGAAGATATCTCGGCACCCATTTGATCAAATAAGATAAAAATTTTTTTATTTGAATTCTACAGATTTGTAGAATTCGGATAAAAAATTTTCACCAAATTTAATCAAGTGGGTGCCAAGATATCTTTGATCAAAGTTTTAGAGAATTTCTAAACATCTATTGCATAGAAACTGTGCCAAAATTTTTAAACCAACTTTGATCAAAAATATCTTGGCACCCGCTTAATCAAATTCAATGAAAATTTTTTATTCAAATTCTACAGATCTATAGAATTTGAATAAAAAAATTTTCATTGAAATTTGATCAAGTGGGTGCTGAAATATCTTCAATCAAAGTTTTAGAGAATTTTTAAACACCTATTGTATAGAAACTGTGACAGAATTTTTAAACTAACTTTGATCAAAGTTATCTCGGCACCCACTTGATCAAATTCGATGAAAATTTTTTTATTTGAATTCTACAGATCTGTAGAATTTGAATAAAAAAATTTTCATCGAATTTGATCAAGTGGGTGCCGAGATATCTTTGATCAAAGTTTTAGAAAATTTCTAAACACCTATTGTATAAAAACTGTGTTAAAATTTTTAAACCAACTTTTGATCGAAGATATCTTGGCACCCACTTGATCAGATTCGATGAATTTTTTTTTATTCAAATTTTACAGATCTGTAGAATTTGAATAAAAAATTTTCATCGAATTTGATCAAGTGGATACTGAGATATCTTCGATCAAAGTTTTAGAGAATTTCTAAATGCCCATTACATAGAAACTGTGTCAAAATTTTTAAACCAACTTTGATTGAAGATATCTCCACACCCACTTGATCAAATTTGATAAAAAGTTTTTTATTCGAATTCTACAGATCTATAGAATTCGAATAAAAAACTTTTTATCGAATTTGATCAAGTGGGTGCCGAAATATCTTCGATCAAAGTTTTAGAGAATTTTTAAACATCTATTATATAGAAACTGTGTCAGAATTTTTAAACCAACTTTGATCAAAGATATGTTGGCACTCACTTGATCAAATTCGATGAAAATTTTTTTATTCAAATTCTACAGATCTGTAGAATTCGAATAAAAAAATTTTCATCGAATTTGATCAAGTGGGTGCTGAGATATCTTCGATCAAAGTTTTAGAAAATTTCTAAACACCTATTATATAGAAACTGCGCTAAAATTTTTAAACCAACTTTGATCAAAGATATCTCAACACCCACTTGATCAAATTCGATAAAAATTTTTTTATTTGAATTCTACAGATCTGTAGAATTTGAATAAAAAAATTTTCATTGAATTTGGTTAACTGAATACTGAAATAACTTTGATCAAAGTTTGAGAATTTTTAAAATACTAATAATATAGAAATTGTATAAAATTTTTAATTCAACTTTGAAGATATTTTGGCACCTACACGGTCATGCACCCCCACATAATTATTTACTCTTTTTTAAAAAAAAAACTTTATTTAATAAAATAAAAATAATACAATGCAAAAAAAAACATAATAAAAACACTATATAGCTATATATTTATATAATCCCAACAAAAATAAACAGCACAATCCAAACTAATTGCGTATCAATAAATATCATTGTGCAACAAACAAAAAAAATTACATCAAACTCACCCACGTTGACTATATTAGCTTTGTCTAAAAACCCACCCACTCATCCACTTTTTTAAAGAAACAACTAACAACAAAAATTGACAGTCGAAAGTCTATTAATGACAGCTTCAAAATGACAGCTTCAAAAATGATGACTCCAAGAATGACTTTAACAAAATAAGTCTAGAAGAAAAAACAAGTTAAATAGAGGAAAAAAAACAAAATTTACCTCATAGTGACAGAATTCATCTATAGTACGATCATTCCACTGCAACAAAAACTAAAGCACCAACAATATCAACTGTAATATCAACGATAACTCCAGCTATGATCCAGTAAAATTAGCAAGAGACAGACAGACCAAAGAAACTAATAAGAAACAAGCAGACCAACAAAACCAACAAGAGACAGAGTGAAATCAAAAAGAAAAAAAAAGTTGTTAGTTAAGTTAAATATATAAAGGATGTGGTGACTTAGAGTAGTGGTTAAGTTGTCACACCCCAAGCGGCAGGTCTAGAGTTCAAATCCCACCAGAGATGTTTTTAGAAATATAGGCCTGTGTATTGGTAACAATTATTTAATAATTGGTTGGGTATATTACCTGTAATCTTGGTACTATCATCTCGAAATGGAAGCTCTTGAGCGATCCAAATTTAAAAAAACCAGAATAATTAAAACCTATTTGACAAGACCTGAGTAAAGAGATAGTGAAGATCTTTGATGATACTGCAGAATAGTCAGAAACCAAAGACCAAAGAACTGGACAAAAACCCTGAGGCAAGAAGGGTTCACCAACCTAGCCGCCGGAGTCATACCGAAGAAAAAGGTCCTATATTACTGAATTATGAACCAAGAGAAGTAAAACTGGAAGACACTTAAAGCCTAGATACAACAACCCGTCCGGACTAACTGATTTGGTAGTTGGAGAGGGATTGGTATAAGGACTGGCTTGATGTGGGCATCGGGATCAGAATGAACCTTGCAAGGACATCAGATACTGGAATTATATAGTTTAATGGTTTGCTCTGACTGCTAGTGGTAGTTTTAGCTGCTGCAGAAGGTATTTGTAGCCTAATCGAGAAGTGCATAGGACATAGAAGGATTAGGAGGTATATACAACACCTTCTTTAAAGCAACCTAGTAGTATGAGAACCCTACTGAGTTATCTATAGAATTAAAGTTCAAGTAGTATAGCAGATGTCGATCTGGGTGGTCTTTAATAAGAAGCAGTATGAGGTTATGGATTGGTGTAATTGTAGTGGTGCAGGATGGAGGATGTCAGAGAGTTTAAATAGACAATCTTCTAGTTAGGTTACAGATATGGTATATAGTATAGAACCTTTGGGTAGACTATTTAAATTAGGCGACCAAAAGTTGCATGTGTTGCTATATATATTCTTGCTAATCAAGAATGTACTATTAAATATATCTAATAAAAATCCACCCTTCTGTGACATTGCAAAGGAAATAAAAAAAAAAAAAATTAAATATATAAAAAAAAAAAACTTATCATAATCAACTGACTCAAAGTAATGATAAAACTAATAAGAGAAAGACAAATGAACCAACAAGAGAGATACAAACTAGCAAAACCAGCAAAAGAGAGGCAAATCAGAAAAACTAACAAGAGACAAAACAAAACCAGAATGAAAAAAAAAGTTGGTTAGTAAAGTTAAATATATAAAAAAAAAAAATAAATAAATAAAAAATATTTATCGTAATCAATCAATCCAAAGTAATGACAAAACCAACAAGAGAAAGACTAATGAAACTAATAAGAGAAAGACCAATAAAACTAGCAAGAAAAAGACTAACAAAACCAACAATCTTGGTTTCATTGGTCTTTCCTTGTTGGTTTTGAGAAATACTAATGAAACCAACAAAAGAAAGACCAACGAAACCAACAAGAAAAAGACTAATAAAACTATTAAGAGAAAAACTAACCAATGAAACCAGCAAGAGAGAGGCAAACCAGAGAAACCACAAGAGACAAAACGAAACCAGAAAGAAAAAAAAAGTTGGTTAGTAAAGTTAAATATAAAAATAAAATAAAAAAAATAAAAAAAAATACTTATTGTAACCAACTGATCCAAAGTAATAACGAAACCAACAAAAGAAAGACCAATGAAACCAACAAAAAAAAGACCATGAAACCAACAAGAGAAAGACCAATGAAACCAACAAGAGAAAGACCAATGAAACCAACAAGAGAAAGACCAATGAAACTATCAAGAAAAAGACCAATCAGTGAAACCAGCAAGAAAGAGGCAAACCAGAGAAACCAACAAGAGACAAAGCAAAACCAGAAAGAAAAAAAAGTTGGTTAGTAAAGTTAAATATATAAAAAAAAAAAAAAAAAATACTTATCATTCCAAAGTAATGACAAAACCAACAAGGGAAAAATCAACAAAACCAACAAAAGAAAGACCAATGAAACCAACAAGAGAAATGCTAATGAAACCAATAAGAGAAAGACCAATGAAACTAACAAGAAAGAGACAGACTAGCGAAACCACCAGATAAATTAAAATTAAAAAAAGGAAGCGTATTAGTCAAATGAAAATGAAAAAAAAAGAAAGGGAAAAAGAAAAGATGACAAAAAACTAAAAAAAGAGAATAGAAAAAAAGATAGAGAAGTGAAAAAAAAGAAAAAAGTGAAAAAAAAAAAGCAGAAAAAAAGAGGCAGAAAAAAAAAAGATCAAAAGAAAAAAATATTGAAAAAAAGCTGAAAAAAAAAGAGAATGAAAAAAAGAAATGCCGAAAAAAAAAAAGAGAATGAAATAGAGAAAGCAAACAAAGAAAAAAATCGGAAAAAAAAGGCAAAAAAAAAGATCAAAAAAAAAATGAAAAAAGCTAAAAAAAAAAAAAAGAACGAAAAAAAAGAAAAACCGGCAAAAAAAAAACAGATCAAAAGAAAAATGAAAAGCACAAAGAAAACTAAATCGATTGATCAAGATTAAAAAAAAAGACTAAGATAATCTACTTATCTATCTGGATCTAGTGATGTGGGATAAGACTATTCAACCTTGCGTTGACAATTGAAAAAACAGATTAAATGATTGGTTAATGAGACCTGTGAATTTCACAGCCTGTTAACCGTAGTAATTTTCTTAATTAAATACTTATTTTCTTTATTTTTTGTGTTTTTTACTTTTTCTTTGTTTTTGTCTCATCAGGCTGATCTGAGTAAATTAAAATTTAGCTGATTTCTTAATTTAGAATCCTTTAGAAATTTCTAATCATATTTTAAAGATAGAGATCATTTTTAATAGTAATCATGTGGTGTTCATATGAAATCATGTGATGACCAATCAGAATTGCAAAAACAACACATTTGACCAATCAGAATCAGTAATTTTTATACAACCTAAGTAAATTTGAAACTAAGTTTTTTTTATCAATATATGAAGTAGATTTTTTTAAAAGATACAGTGTTTATCTGGGCCTTCTCTTTTTCTTTCTATAACTAATGATAGTTTAACTTAAATTAATTTTTAAATAAAAAATTAAGAGATGATTTGCTACACTTAGGTGGTTATACAAGATATAATAGATAGTTTAAATTAAGAGCGAATCTATTTGTCGCCGGCGGTGACAGTACCGGAGTGTGATCGACCAATTAGATCACAGGATCATGTGTAACGTGAAAAATGTAAAAACTTGGATTTTTTTAAAAAATCGCCGTTATCTCGAAATTTCATCTATGAAACCACATTTTTCATTCTAACAAAAAAAATTCCTTGCAAAATTTTACTATATACTATGACCTACCCGAACCATAACTATGACTCTAACCCGAACCCTAATGATAGTAAGTTTTGACGCTTTGTTTTTGTTTTGATTATGACGTATTTGTTGATCACATTCCAGTACTGTCACCGCCGGCGACAAACACATTATTTCTTAAATTAATATCATCTTGATACAACCTGTAAACTAATCTTATTCTGAATACAGCAAATTCAAAAAAAAAAAAAAAAAAAAAAAGATACAGTGTTTATAATTTTACTGTTATAAAATAAGAGGCCCAAATTATATACTGGAAAATTTGGTGAAGATTAGTCACGATTTTAAAAAGTTTTATCAGTGGTGAATTTTTGCTGTCTATGTAAAATTTCAATATACTACGTAGATCATATGAAAAATGATTCATTCATTTTCTACATAGGAAATTTTAGGAATGGAGTAATTCTAGTTTTTACTACTAAATTTGATCGTAAAGTTCATATTACGATCAACCCTACTTAGCGATTTTTGGAATGCCGTTGAGAAAGTTTTGCAAAATAATAATTGTATAACAACTAGCATGTAGTGTTCTTTTATTCTAGTCAAGAGATTATGTAATAAATTTGGAGCAAGCGGCCAAATTTGACCGTTAGACGGTTTAAAGGATACCAAAATTATGAACCGGTCGTAGTTTAAACAAAATTTAAATCGGTTTGCTTGCAATATATATTTTCACACAGATCTACAGATAAATCAGATAAATCAGTTAAATTTGAAATATCTCCAATTGATCAATTGATTATCTTTCTTCAGTTAATTGAATATCAATAATGGCTGCAATTTTTGAAACAATCGCTAAATTTGCCCTTCCAGTTGGTGCGGCTGTTGGTTTGCTTCAGTATAGCATATATGACGGTAAACCAATACACGCTTTATTAAAGCTTTCATTTAATAATGAAACCCCTGTTGCAACTTAAATATTAGTCTGACGTATTTCTTCAATTTATCTAGTCCAAGGTGGATATCGTGCTGTCATATTTGATCGTCTTAAAGGTGTAAAAGAAACTCCAATTGGTGAGGGAACTCATTTTTTGATCCCTTGGCTACAACGCGCCATTCTATATGATGTTCGTACAAAACCCCGTAATATCTCAACAACAACCGGTTCAAAGGATATGCAAATGGTCAGTTTGACTTTACGTGTTCTTCATAAACCAATCATACCTCAATTACCTCAAATCTACCAAAATTTGGGTTTGGATTATGATGAAAGAGTATTACCTTCTATCGGTAATGAAGTGTTAAAATCTGTTGTTGCTCAATTTGATGCTGGTGAATTGATTACTCAACGTGAAGTTGTGAGTTATTTGTTGATTTTTGGGTATGTACTTTTATTTATTTATATGATTTCCGGCATTCTAATTGGACAAATTTGTTGTTATTATTAGGTTTCATCAAAAATACGCGAAGATCTTGTAAAAAGGGCTAACGAATTCAATATCGAACTGGAAGATGTATCGATTGTAGATATCTAAATTTTTTTAATAATGCAAATTAAAAAAAAATTATTTAAAATAACATTTTATATATTTTTATAATAGACTCATATGACTTTTGGTAAAGAGTTCACAAATGCTGTAGAACAAAAACAAATTGCTCAACAAGAAGCAGAACGTGCAAAATTCATTGTAGAAAAGGTAATTTAGAGAGAGATATATATTTCCTCATCACACATATTAGAGTATTCTTGACATTGAATTCGATTAATCAGGCCGAGCAAGAAAAACAAGCAGCAATCATTCGCGCTGAAGGTGAGGCTGAAGCTGCTGATAGAATTTCTAAAGCTCTTGACAAAGCAGGTGAAGGATTAGTATTATTGCGTCGTATCGAAGCATCTAAAGAGATTGCAGGAACATTGGCGAATTCGCATAATGTGACATATTTGCCTGGTAGTCACAATGGTGGATCTAATTTGTTATTAAATCTTGGTGTTTGATTTATCTT
>CAJVPZ010000160.1:0-23644 GCA_910592135.1 Racocetra fulgida | reverse complement strand
CGTTACTTTAATAAGACTTTATTATGATGAGATGATCTTCAAAAATTAGCCAATCATGATAAAGCCCGCTATGCTGGTTCTAAGTATTTATTGAATATTTGTTTTATTAATAAATTAAAGTATAATCGGCTTGATAGGAATAGTATTTATATTAAATAATGAAGTTAATCATTTAAATTATTATATAAGTTCCTTGTCTGATTTATGATTCAGTAATATCGTTTAATATGTTCAAGCAGCAAAGAGACTAAATTTATATAAGCAAATGCATATCTACGTATATTAGCACATACTTCTTAGTATATAGGCATAAGGCTTCAATAGGGCTTAGTCAAAACAATAAGGCATAATGATAACAAATATATGATTTTGACCAATCATCGAATCGCGTGTATTTTATCGAGAGGAAGCACAATTATTACCAATGTACTTGTGTACGAAGAACAAAAATAATTGCTATTAGAAATGGGAACCAAAACTCAAAACTACAAGTTTAGCTCAGAGTTGAGAGTAAATTTTAGAACTCACGATCCTAACCTAACTTGTAATATGGATTTTTTTTTTTAGTTCCCATAAAAAAAAAAAAAAACATACAAACACAAAAATAGGCTTAGTGTTCACCTTAAATCCAAGCCATAACAAAACCAATACTTAGTATTATTATTTTTTTTTTCCCCCAACATAAATAATTCATTCAACATAAAATATATTTAAATTCAATAAATTCAACAAATCAGATCATGCCTTTTTTTTCTATCTCCACACAAACAAAAACTCACTCAAGGTTGCCACGCATTCGATAAGTTAACACTAACCATGATGTGTAACATAAGTGATCTTTTGTTTTCGTTGTTGTTTGTTGATATGAAATAAACTTCATCATCGGTCATGCCCCACATCACGTTACTAATAATCACAAGTTCAGTGAAAATCAGGAACAATTAAATTCTTTCGCTGCGATTTTTACATTTTGACCTTTGACGATCACTGATTATCATTTAATCTACCCGGCAAAAAAAAACGAAAAAAAAAAACAAAAAGACATAAAAAATCGAGAAAACACATTCACCAACTAACGCAACCATTTTATTTTTCAAAAAACGATAAACGCGGCCACAAATTATCGTATCTCCCAGTGATCAACACCCTGTATCTAGAATCTACATGCAGTATCTAACATGTAGTATCTACATGTAGTATCTACATGCAGTACCAAGATACATACAAAAAAGGAGGGGTAGATCCTTCCTTTTACATAATTACGAGGAAGTTGTTTTGATGATCCCACATACAAAATCAAATAGACAAACTCAAGAACAACCAAAAATATCGATGTACTACGAGCCATATAAGGAAAAAACAAACCAACAAAATTGAGTAGTAGTAATTATAAGCCACCTACTGTTGAAATCACGAATTTCTCAATACTAAATAATAAGCTCCATATACAGTCAAACCTCTCTATAATCACACCTTGGTTTTAAGAATTTGGTAATCATAAAGAGTTTGTGCTTATATAGAGGTTAAATTTTATAAGTGTTATATAAGTTGGTTTACAAATTTATGTAATTATAAGCAAATGCGACTATAGAGGAGGTGACTATAGAGAGGTCTGACTGTACTGCAAACTTACTTATTGGTCGAAATAATGAATCGCACACTGTTAAAACTACAAATCTGCCTATCGTCAAAATCACGAACCTCTATTTAAATCATTGAAATTATTGATCTACTAGCTATTAAAATTGTAAACACATTGTCAAAATCATGAGCTACTCATTATTACAATCAGAAACTCACCTGTTGAAATAACAGATCTATCTATTGCTGTATTGCAGAAATTATAAATCCCACCGTTGAAATTACTAGCCAATCTAATGCTGAAATAACTACTGCTAAAATTGTAAACCAATCTAGTGTTAATTTTGAAATCAATAACTTCATCCCACTATTAATTTACTAATCTACTCACTATTAAAATCACGAATCTACCCATTATTGGCATTACTAAAAACCTGTCCACTAATAAAATTGTAAACATACCTATTATCTAGACTTAACACCCTTAATCTTGTTTCAATACGACTTTCGATTTCAGTAGGACTTTTGATAAGACTTTTAATTTTGGCAACACATTCGGTCTTCGGTACGACTTACGACCTTCGGTATTGTGCAATAAATTTACTAAAGTTTCTCGGTATATCAAACTTTCAGAGACATCTTTAATCTTAATAAAGCCAATAAGGTCTAATGTGTTTAGGATCTACAAAATGTAGTGTAAGTAATGCGTAATGGCTTAATAAACCCGGATATCTTATTTAAGTACGATCTTTATATTCCAGCGCATAATTAATGATTGGAAGTGCGCTTCACAACTACGTATTGGATATGTATATGTAAAATTACATTTTGGACTGATAAGTTTAGACTCCCATTCTTTATATTTTTTTTCTATATTCCGTTTTTTTTTTTTATTTTAGAATGAGTTTTGCAATCAACATAACTCTGATAATAGCGATAATGAAAATTTGGTCTGTATCCTGATTTCGTTTATCAAAGATTGACAATCTGAAACATGAACTCAATCCAAAATCGTGTAATACGACTTCGATATCCGGCCTGACGATATGCGATGTTTCGCCTTGGAATGATCACTTTGGAATGACAAGATCAAAATAATAATTGAATGTCTGTCTCAAAAATGACGCTATGTTTAATAATCTGTCTCAAAAAATGATGCTATTTTTAGGGACCTGTATAGTGACTTTTGAACACTAGCACGTGTTGTAACGGTAAATGAAAAAAGGAATTTAGAATTTTTTTTAATTTTAGGATAGAATTTTTTTATGCTTAATCCTAATATCTTCGGTAATGCAGAACCCTTTCTTATCTAGTTTTTAAAAATTATGCATATATAAGTTTTGCCAAAATCATAAATTATATACTTATCAAATTTAAAATATAGTGAAAATCAATACAATATGTAGTTAATAAAAATAATATTTTAATATATAACTTTATATATAGTTTAATGAATAATCGGAAATCAGTTATATTAATATATTTCTAAATTTTTTTTTGTTGTAGTTTCGCATTCAAGAACTAATATAGAACATAAGGATATTGTAGATATATATATAATGTAAAATGCAACAAAATAATGATCAGGATAAATCAAAGTAAACATAATTGGGCTTTGAAAATTGTAGAGTCTTAAGAATTCAACCGATGACCGGCACCCACCCTTGGATTATGATAAATTTTAGGTTAGCTTGCCATCAATTCGCTCATTGAAAATATATTCGCGATTATTTTTGCAAAAGTAATTTAATCAGAATTAGAAAAAAATATCGATGTGAAGAAATTCAGCGTTATCATTAATCCGACAATCTGAATTTAACTTAATCATATCGCTTTGTACTATGAATGATTATGAATCGCTTTTCTGCATATTTCTTATTTGTATTTTCTATTAGGCCACGCAAAGTTGATTTTTGTTTTGCATTACATGGGATCTGAAAAATTGAGTTTTCGGGAAGCTAAGGTCTCCGTCAGGTAAAACCGGTTAAAATGGTGGGAAAAAATAAATGGCAGAAATCGTCACTCGAATAATGTGTACGATGTTTATGGCGCAGCTATAAATCAGATTTCAAAATTAGGTGTAACGTAACACGATCAGGAAGATTCAAAACAAACGTTCGTTCTGGCCAAAAATCGCTCATAACTCAAAATCAGCATAAGAAACCACCTTTAGTGCTCTAATAAAAAGTTTTCGTTGGGCAATTTGACTATACAAATCTCTCTCTAATTCATACCTCTGACACTAACCCTAACAACGAATTTTAAAAATTTTGTCTGCGCCACAAACCTGGTACACATTATTCGAGTGCCAGAAATCGAATAATTGGCACAATCGTGTAAAAAAAATTTTTCTTTTTTTTGAAAAAGTGAAAAAATGGGTCTGTCGGGTAATGCAAAACGAAAAATCAAAATGCAGATAAATAAATTTAATTTTATTAATTTGAAGGCATAAGTTCCAATAATATCTTATACCGCATTACTTTTATATGTGCTAGGTTGTGGCGCAGCAAAAATTATTTGTCATTTTAGTTAGGGTTAGGGTTAGGGTTAGAGTTACGGATTAGAAGAAGGTATTTATATAGTAAATTGTCCAACGAAAACTTTTTATTAAAAAGAACTTATACAAAATTTGATATAAACTATATACCGATAAATACTAAGGGTTTATTTCATTATTATATATTACACCATGTACTGATTTGAGATGTGCGAATGCATATTTTTTTTGCTCTGCATTGCATAATGCAGCATGCGACATTATGCAATCATAATGTTTTATCAAATCAAGAAGCAAGATTCATACCCAATTTTTCTCATCTCTAGACAGAAGTTTACTATTTAATGGTATGTTCAAACCTCATATTAGTTAGCCTGCTTTATACAAGTAGGAAATTACTAGCTGATGCTATATATTATTTAGTAAAGTATTACATATGATATAAAATATAATATTTTATTAATTTTGTTGTTGCATTAAAATTATATAGTAATTTCTATGTGCATTTTTAAAATTTAAAATGTCAACACTACATTATGTGACATTATGTTTTGCATAATGTAATGCACATAATGCAGAATGCCATCTCTAGTACTGATACTATAATCCCATCAAATTTGACAAATTTGATCACGTAATAAATAATCGATCAAGTTGGAACACAACATTTTAAAATGCTTATATGCGCAACAAATGACCAGACTTAGCATTAGAGTTAAGGTTAGAGGCATATGCACTACAATGGCAGGGTTTATCATGTGAGTGTTGTGAAAATATATTTCAGAGCATCCGTGCCATTAAATAAGGCAGCTGCGATAATATTTACGTAAAAGACTATTTATCATGATTAATAATCTGATTTAGCTTGCACTAATTAATTTTGGTCCGGACTAATGCAATTCAATTTGAACTATGGAACAATTTGAATAATTTAGGTTGATTCTTATTTTAAAGATTACTATGTTTATTTTATTTAAATGTGGTAATATTTATTGAAGTATAAAATATGATAGTGATTATAAGCATATTTTATAAATAAAAATGTCATTTAAATTTTAATTATATATGTGAATATACTGTATAAGATAATGGTGGTATTTTTTTTAGAAAATTACCAAAATCAAAAATAGTTTATGAAGTATGTTGCGAAAGATTTTGAATTTCATTTAGAATAGAAACAATTTTTTTGTCAAGGTTTTCAATTTTTTGATATAAATCTTCCCCCTTAATAGGTTTACGAATATTAAGTATTTCTCTCAATTTATCAGAAATAAATGGCTTTTCCGGATCCTGGTCGTTATCAATTTCATTGATTTTTTGAGTAACTTGTTCGACTGATACAGGGTAAGAGCTTAATAAAAAAAATTTAATTAAAATTACTGACATTATAAAAAGATTTAGTATAATCAAGGCTCATTTTAATGACCTTTAGTTCTATATGTAGTTTTTTCACTCTTGTAATACAATGAGCTTCGATCATAAATATTAATTCTTACATTAATTTTGGAAACCAACTCTTCCATCTCCTTTGAAAAGGCAATAAATAAAAAAGCTCTATCTCTTTGATCACCTATTAAAGAATTAAAATGAAATTAATAATAAAATCTTATGATTATATAATAGAGTTGCTTGTGAAACTAAATTGTGCTGGTGAAACTGGTGACTATTTAAAATCTGATTGGCTATTACATTTAATAGCCAATCAGATTTTAGATATTCACCAGTTTCACCAGCACAATTTAGTTTCACCAGAAACTCTATTATATACGTTTGTCTTGTTTATTTTGACAAATAGGAATATTAGTCTACCTTTGACTTTCATAAAAAAAAAGTTCATCAGATTGCATCTCAATTTCAGTTGCCATACTTAACAAGGCAATAAATAAGTTTACCAAATAAACCGAAATAAGATATGTAAATAATAATTTTAAAATTGCCAAGTATGGATATTGATCTGGTGGTAATGAAGGAATTACTCCCGTATCACCTAGATTTTTATAAATATAATTGTGTAGCATTAGCAAATAAAGAGATTATTGGTTAAAACACTTATGATACTTTACCAGTAAGAAAATCATACACCGCTAATAAAGATGTAAAAAAGTTTGCAAACATGTTGGTAGTTGAATAAGGCTGTTGAATTATAGTAGGTGTAGTACTGATAGATCCATCTGTGAGAATCGTATAGTATTTGTTAACAAGATTCCATGGATTATTTTGATCTTTAATATTAATATTTGAAGGAGGATTATCCAAACTGTAATCATCAATTGGCTTCAAATATATATATAAAGCATGAGCAAAACCGAGAAGAATTATAAATAATAAAAAGAAAAAGAACCAAAAAACTTTTCTTGTTACGCTAAAAGCTAGAATCAAGTATTTTCCGAAAAATGGAAATACTCTTATTATCGATATAAGTTTTAAATCTAATAGTAAAGCTGAGGAAGAAATCAGCACAATAGGCGGTGTTCTTTCAGTTAACCAGTAAAATGATGCAATGATAGGAAATAAATAAGATGCTAATTCTATTTTTTTTTTAATAAAAAAATTAGTATTACTATCTATAAAAATATTAAATATGATAATCTAAGGTGAAAACAATTTAATTCGTTGTTTATATACATTCCTTTCTCAAAAGAGGGGTGAAATAATAGAACGTATACACAGTAAATTTAATAGAAGTTTTTCAATCGAAAATTATCGATCTGACATTGCTCGTCTTTTTTGTCCGTTCATTTTTTTTCGGAATGTTTCAGTCCCTTATAATTTCTAATCTTAATTACATTTGGCATTAACAAAAAATCATTTATGCCTATCCAAAATTTTTTTTACTATAAGTGGGATAACATAAACTACCGAATTGAATTGGTCTCGCCTAACTTTAAAAACCTACCCAAATAATTTATAACATCAGAAAAATACTTCATCCTATAAAAAATGAATTGCTTAAGTTCAAAAAATAGATGAATAAATCCAAGGATAATTATAATAATAGCAAAAGGATATTTATCTCTTATAAAAGATGAACCAGCCACAATTGAAAAAACTATCATAAATATCATAAAAAATCACTATATTATTGCATAATATATTAAGCCAAAGGTTTTCCATTTAAAGTCTACGATTGCTTTTCCATTATACCTATATAATTGAGGAACTTCCATCTTGATAAATAAACTGGCATTAGGTTTATATAATAACTCTTTCCAAAATGAATATTCCTCTGAATAAACACATATATTTGGAAAGGGTACAGTCAGGTTGATAGTAGATTGAGTTTTTCTTTTCTTTAAAAGGGTTTTAATATATTTGTAAATGGAAATTCGATTCAAACTTTGTTTTTCATTTTCCTCAGCTTCCTCACATATGTATGTTTTCTTCATAAATTCTGAAGTAGAAACCTTATTGCAAATAGGATCCAAAACAATTGAAAATGTTTTTAAAAATTTTTACATGGTCGAAGGACTAAAGGTATTTAAATCTGATAAATGAGATACAATAGGTTCTAATAATCACAAATTAGTGAGGGAATTTTGTTTATAAAGTTCAATATATCTGGTATAAATTAATTCCGCAAAAAATACATTTTTTTTCCTTTATCACTTTAGCGAATATACTTTCTATATACTCTGCCAATATTAAGGTATCATCTAAGATATATTTGAATATATCCAAATACAGTTCTAATTTATTAAGATCTACATTGCTCAAATCAAATTTGATAAATTTGTTGATAATTTCCTTTTTCTCTTCGATTTCCATTTTTTCGTCCACATTATCTATAAAAAATTTACTATTGAATCTTTCATGGATTTTTCCATGCATATCTAATGAATATATATAAACACCATCTTTAGTTATTAAAAGTAAATCCTTATTCCTTAAGAAATCATATGAAATTATATCGTTAATGTTAACTTCTTTAGCATCTGACTTAGGTTCAAGCTTAGAATCTGACTTAGCTTCAACCTTAGCATGTGACTTAGCTTCAAACTGCAAATGAGGATTGACAGTATTTATATAATTAACAATCCACTTAATTGATCCTTCGTATTCTGATTCAGTTTTAAGTGTGCCATTCTTAGTTGATACTTCGTATTTTTCAGGTGTGAGAGTTTGAATGTTTTTACCTAGTAATTTTTTCAAAGCTTCACGAATATATAAAAAAACACTACTAAAACTTTTTAAATGTTTATAACTAAATTTTGATTCTTTATCAAAAATATTATAAACATGACAGTAAGAGTGCATTACTCCTATAAGTTTATTATTTTGTATTTGAAATTTCTGAAAACAATTTGGTCCGATGGATAAATATTCTTTATATATCCCGGTTATATCATTAACATTATTGAGATTGTGTGGATCCATTAAAATGAACACAAAAACATTACCTTCAGTGGAACTTTTACTTTTGATGATAACGAATAAATGCTCTATTTCATCATTTGTATAAATAAAGTTTGCACATTCGATAAAATCGTCTGTATTGTCTAAATGATAAATTAAGATTATAAATAAATGATTTTATAATATATAAAACATCAATAATGACAATAATAAATAATAAACATATACATGATGATAAAAAAATCTCATATTTCATATAAAAAATAAATATATAATGATTATTGTAGACTAAGATTAATGTTTTGTCTTTGTTAACTTCTATTTTAACATCCTCACAGTTAAAATCTTTTGGTATATGAAAATTATTTTTGTATTCAACAAATTCCTTATTCCAAGATGCTAAAATTTTATATTCATCTATTACGAATAGATCGGCATGCTTTAATACTATTGTTCTTAAATTTCTATGGACATATAAAGTTTTGGTAAGGAAAATTTTATTTTTTTTCTTATTGTCTTGAGCAAATAATCTAAATTTATTATCATCGTAAAATAATAAGTTTTCGTTAAAAAATCCATTTGGATGACTGTTTTAATAAAGGCAAATTTCTGATCATTTTCCATTCTAAAATCAATATTCAATGGACTTTCTCGCAATCCTAAATTAGCTAAAGGAAAATAAAGTAGCTAATATTACTAAGAATTAAATTATTAATGTTATCAATAAATTTTTAAAAGCTTGGATTACTTACCAAATGTTTTAAAAGATGATGGTAAGTTTGTTACTTTTCCACTTAATATTAAATATTCATTGTCTTCAGAAAATGAAAAATCTATCATAAATTTTAATGCTGGCATATTGATACGAACATCAGAATTTTTGTAACGGTAATCAATTACAAAATATTGATTATCATTTAAGTGCTTATGAATATTATTGATGGAATGCCAATAATATATTTTTCCTCGGGGAAATATAATGTGACGTACTTTAAATCTTTGATAAATCCAATAAACGTGCTATAGACAGAAGTTTCTATGGCTTCAAAATTGGCTGATTGTTTTTTAGAAGGTGGAAATACTTCTTTATTTTTGTTTCTAATATCGTCTGAATCGATGTTAATTACGCTGTGTTCTTGGTTCATTTTTTAGTTCATAAAAAGCTCAATGAGATTTAGTTTGTTCTATTTTCACTGTTGATTTTGGGAGAGTGAGCACCTTACAATAAATTAGCTCTGACAGTTGACTTATAAACTTAATTCAGAAATGTATATAAAGAACAACTGGTTCTCAATACAAATGCCAAATATCAAATACCAATACTCAATAATACTTAATTCCTAATCCTAATTCTCTTCACTCATGCGATATACAGTGGCACACGAAACCAATAACTCAAATAAATACATTCTTAAGTAAGGGTGAAACCACACAGATGCATACCACAATTTATAAATACATAAGAAGTACCACAGAAATCTTTGTTTATGGGAGAACTATATCAAGCATAGTTTAAGATGCGCATCATTCAAAATCTTCAGATAACACCTTTCCTTTTCTATACTATATATTGATCTTTGACTTTCATTTCATGTTGGCAAAATGTATCTGCAGGCCAGAGCAGATGAGAAACAATTTATTTAATCGCTTGCCCAGTTTGGAATTATCAATATTTCCTAATTTATTAGCATCAATAAAGTTGTGTACATTATTGCAGTTTGCAAATAGGTGTAATGTAAAATCTTGATCTCTGAAATTCCCATGGTCGTTATCACAAAATTTCGGGATCACATCTTTTTACAAATGGAACTTTATTAAATTCGATAATTAAAAGAAATGTTAGACTTCATTATCCTATCTGATTTTACGTTACATTAACTTTATAAAAATATGGTTTTCTAATTTTGACTGAAGCAAGAAATCTAAAACTATAATCTCTATACTGTAGAATTAATGTAACGTAATATCAGGTAGCACAATGAAATCTACATTTCTTGATTTTAATGATGCTAGAGTTTGCGTTTACTAACTAGCTTTATAATAAACAAAATTCAACTGAATGAAAACAAGAAAATGATTTTTAAATTTGCTATTATAAATTTGGCCACTGAAAAATTTATAATATTGTGGTTTGCAAAAAGGTGTGATCTCTGCGAATCATTATGTAATATAAAATCGCGGAAAATTGGATTATTTTTCAATTCTAAGGGAATTATACAGATTTCTAAATATATATATAGATATCACTAACTGAATATATGGTTGATATAAATCTTGAATCTCCAAAATTCCCACTATCGTTATTACAAAAATCGGGGTTTACATTCCTATTGAACGAAGAAAAATCGATCAAATAATGGAAGTATCATTGAAACAGTATAAAGGTTTAATAGATATACACTATACTAAAATTTTGCAAGGAATTTTTTTTGTTAGAATACAAAATGTGGTTTTGTAACCAAAATTTTAAACTACTGACGATTTTTGAAAAACATGAAAATTTTATATTACACCTAATCTTATAATTTGATTGGTAGACGAAGAGTGGCGTAATCTACTTTGTCAAGTCAGAGATAGAATTTACAAATGTCTAATCAGAACTGTGGGTAGAAATTAGGGATCCCCAAAAATCATGGGGTCACACCATTTTAAAATACATTGATTTAATTTTTTTTTTTTTTTTTTTTTTTTTTTAAACCTGCTTGATCACAGAACACCAGTTAGCATACAAATCTTTATTAATTCATTTTTATTAAAGGAGGTCTTCTAAATTTGTAAGATCCCCCACATTTTTAAGAATTACATAAGTTAACTAACTATAGTAACTGGATTACTAAATGACCCAACTACAACCGGGGGATTTTACCAGAACTGTCCTTTTTCATTTTTTAGTTTCTACAAACGGATTTTACCAGATGACCCAATTACAACCGGGGGATTTTACCGGAACTGTCCTTTTCCTGGAGTTTCTTGTTTTTCGACCGAAGTTTTACTGGAGGTGTCCTTATTTCCTTATTTATCTTGAGGCGTCACTTGTGAGTTTGTGGCTGAACTTCAATCATGATCTTGGCATGGTTTTTTGTCCTCCAGTATAACTTGAACCAGCGACCTTGCGATTAGAGCCCCGGGAGCGCAACCACTACGCTATTGACCCACGGGTCGTGTTTTGTTAATTTCAGTTAGTGTTCTGCAAGGACCAGATTTGGGCAGGTTTTAATTGGACCCGTACTCGTCTTATAATGCTTAACTTTTATTTATCAGGTCTAATGTTAATATAAATTTTTGTATAGCTAATTTGTAATATTGCATTGTATAAAAATAAAGTTCTAAATAGTAATATTGTAATACTTATTAAATTTTAATTAAAATTATATTAATTAAAAATTTCATCAATGTCTTTAATTTATAATTGCATTTGTCTATTTATTGTGTAAATCCAAAATGTATTTGTAGTAAAACTGTCTTTAGTTCTATATATGTATGAGCACCTAAATGTATATATAATCTGCAAATTCTTTTTATTATAACTTATAACATTGTCACCTAACTATTTTATTAGTTAATTTGTTTTGTTTTTCAGTAATCATATCTTCACAACACTAAATATTTGCTTACGTGAAATACTTGTTATTAATTTTGTTAATCAATATTTAGAAAGCTTACAAAATTTAAAAGTTTGTATTATTTTTACACTATCATTTAAAATTTCTTTATTTAAATCTTTATATATGGTTGCAGTCCAGATAGTATTAGTCACTGCTAATAGCTTCTTGTAATTTTTGATAGTGTCTCATGTTTATTGTTAAAAACATTTAAGATATGTCTTTTAATTAAATTACAAATAGAACTATTAAAATATAGAAATTTTAATTTATTGCATAGTGTATAAGAATGGCTAGGTTAAGAACTTTAGAATCTGGTTTTAAAACATGGTTGTTAAAAACCAGATTCCAAATTTAGAACCTAGGTTCTTAGATTTATAATAGGTTTTTAGGTTCATAATAAGTTTGTAGGTTCTTAAATTTTAGATTTTTAGGTTTTAAGATTTATAATAGATAGACTATTAATATAACTATTAATATAATAATTAACATAATAAATATAGTAATATAATAAATATACAGTTAGACCTCATTATAGTCACTCTTGATATAGTTACAAACTTGTTATAGTTATACTATTTTTAATTCTAGATATTATAAAACATATAAAATTGAACCTTTATATAGTTAAACTTTTTTATAATTACCAAATGTTTGTTTCAAAACTGGTGATTATATCGAGGTCTGACTGTAATAAATAAATAATGCTTAATTAAAGTTAATTAAAAGGCTAATAAATAACTTCTTGTATTGATGCAAAATATAAAAGAATTTATACATTTAAACACAATGTTATAAAAAATGATGCTAGAAGAAGATTGGCTTTTATAATGTTTGAAAAACAAGTTATTAAAATAATCTTTTATTAAAAAGACAAGATTAGTATAAGCATCAAAATAATATTGTCAAAAAAGAAATACAAATTCAAGTAATGAATTAAGAATGATGCTAAACATTTTATTTTAGTATAAAATTTTATAATTTTTGAGTATACTTTTTTTTAGAATTAGGCTAAAATTTTAGGTTAATGTTATAATAAAAGAATATAAATAGAACCAGGTTCTGAAATCAGGTTTTAAAACTAAGTTCTAGAATCAGTTTTAGAAACTGGCTTCAGAACCAGTTCTGGAACCAGGTTTTAAACCAGGTTTTAGAACTTTTTAAAAACCAAGTTCTTAGATTTTAAAATAGAATATAAAATTAATGATAGTATTTTAAAAGATGTGACAAACTTTTATCCAACTCTAAAACTATATTTAATTGTCACAAAGATCCTGTTAGATTTGATAACATTAAAACAGAAGATAATATCATTACAGATACACAAGAAATCAAAGCATATATACATCAACAATTTTTTTTTATTTATATAATGCTATAGTAGAAACTTTATTACAGATAGAAAAATAATTCTAAACCTAAAGATTTCTAAACTATATTTGTATTATATAAGACACCTAATGTGATATTACATCACCTATTTCCTATAAAATGCTATAGTTAATTATTTTAAACTAATTTCTAGCTAGGATAGGTTGGAGGAAAACCTAAGGTGATAGTTATAGTATTAAGTAAAGCATGCAGTTAAAGCATATCTTTGTAAGAGCTATTTATTGTTAAAGAGATTAATATCTAGAGGTTGTATTATTGTTGAAGAATTATTTGAAGGAGTAAATATGTTAGAAAAGTAAGATTTTGTATGTTTAGCTTTGGCAGTAATATTTCGAAAGAGTTTTCATTGATGTTAATAAATATTACGAATAGACTATAGCTCTTGGCAGTATCAAGATAAAAGATTGTTGAAGAGATTAATGAGAAA
The DNA here is from genome assembly GCA_910592135.1 of Racocetra fulgida. Classification (NCBI taxonomy): domain Eukaryota; kingdom Fungi; phylum Glomeromycota; class Glomeromycetes; order Diversisporales; family Gigasporaceae; genus Racocetra; species Racocetra fulgida. The sequence goes on along the minus strand of CAJVPZ010000160.1, from coordinate 9,792 downwards.
AGAATTGGTTTGTTTGTTCAGTAATATTTTAATATTATTGTATATAGTAGATGAAAAGGTGCCAATAATTGTATATAGTATATAAAGGTAATGTAAATTTGAAGAGTTGGCTGTAAAATTTAGTAAAATATTAAGAAGCGTATTTGAAAAATTATTTAAAATTTAAAGATTGTTAAAGTTATTTGAATTATATTAATAAGTTTGTAAAGAAGATTAATATTATTGTTTGAACAACTAAGAAAGTGAAGAGTATTTTTAAAACTAGATCATTGAGAGCATGTTGATGTATTATAGAGGTAAGGATAGTGAATATTGAGGTTTTCTATTATAGAAGATTGTTTGTAAGAATTTTAATATGAAAAGAGTATTTGAATATATTATGTTCTAAAGATTTAAGTATTTTAAAATTTAAGGCTCATTTAATTTTTAGAATATCCTTAATAAACTTTAGTATAGACCAATTTAAAGTTCTTGAATTGTAATAGTATTTTTAATAAAGGTATGTATTTTAAATGGTATAAGATGGTTGTTTCATAGAAAATGATTTAGAAGAAATAGAAGAGAAAATAAGATATGAGCTTTGTAACATCCTCTTTTAGCAAGTAAGTCAGCCTGATTGTAAAAAAAGTTGTTAGGGTGGGATTTAATTTTGTGAAGTTGTGTATTGATATTTTTAGTATTTTTAAGATAGTATTTAGAAAAGATAACATCAGCAAAATTTATATATAGATATATATCGATTACTAGCCCCAAGAATATATATTAATTTTAATCTCTTCTGCTAATTATCATCGATTATGATATATATTGATAAACATTCAGTTAATTATGAAATGATACAAATCAATTAAGAATATAAATGATATATAGCCTATTATATAGCAATCAATAACTAACAATTTATATAGCAATCGATAATTAACGATATATATCAAATATACTATATAATACAAATATATAGTTACATAATTCATTTGCAAGTCAAATTTTATATATAATACAAATTTCAATCAAAATATCAAATTATTAATACAGTTTTTATTATTAATATTTTATTACAATTGTTACTTATAATAAAATACAAAAGAGCACAAATTACAAGATTACATTCGTTAAAATACAAGCAACACATAATGCAAAAAATACTTTTAAAAAAAAGAAAAAAATCTAAAATAAAAAAAAAAACAAAAAAAACAAAAAAAAACAAAAAAAACAAAAAGAACTGAAAAAAGAAAGAAAAAAGAAAAAAATGAATCTACCAATTATGTATATGTACCGAACAACTCATTAAGCTCATCTTGTGAAAGAGGCATTGAATTTGATCATGAGGAATGATCAGGTTTGGAGTCATAGCTAGGAGTGTTTGGTTATGACTTTTCACTGTCTTTATTTAGCTCATTGTCCATTAATGTTAAGGTAAATTTATAAGAGGGGCCTCTTTCATTGAAATTATTCTACAATTCAAAACCCAATGCAAAACTATTAATTTGAATCGATATAATCTAATATATAGTTAAATACATACTTACCAAATACTTATTAATTTTCCTTTTTATACTATTTACCATGCATACAACCTTTTTCGATCGGGGATTAAGCATAATATTACATTCGGCTAGAGTAAAAGCATAGTATTTATTTGATAATGTAGGTACTGCAATTGTAAAGAAGACAGTCCTAGCTATAATGGCCTCTCAAAAAATGCAATCTTCATTTTGATCAAATAGGGAGTGAAAACAATCAGCGACCTAATCGCTTTTTTTTAACTTTAAAATTTCTGCTGCAGCGTATTAGACTTTGGTTTTGAACCTGAAGACATTCTAAATAGAATTTCTAACACGATGGTTTTTCATTTTTTATAGTAACTAAAAATGAAATAAAACATAAAAAATTAATTAACTGCATTAAAATATAAATGATTACAAGTGATAATAAACAAATAAAAATAAATAAATTAAAAATAAATAAAAAATAAACTAAACGTTAGCAAACAAAGATAATATTCAAAAGAAGTTTTGTATAGCACTACACCATTTACTATAAAAGCAGTTCATATATTTACTTGTGCTTATTTGGACATGTACTCCTAATATATTTCATCCAAATAAGCTTCATTGAGGATTGTCTGGGAGGGTATACGTGGTGTGGGAAGAGATGCTTTACAATATTTGTATACATATCCTAAATTTAAAGTCATCAGTTTAAGAATACTTTCGCAAATTGTTGATTACTAATCTACTTACATCCAATACTTGAGCTGAAAGATCGCTGTTGCATTCTCTCCTTTGCTGTTGTAACTCGGCTTTGACATCCTTTATGTCATTATGAAGCTCCTTGATAAAATGTACATTACTCGATTTTGGGCAAAAAGCCGTTCGTCAATTGCATGGCAGCTACTACATGAACGTTCTTCAAAAGAAAAAATAGTTTTTAAAAAAAACTTTCAAAGAAAGAAAAAAAAATATTCCAAAGAATGAAAAAAAAACTCAAAAAAAAAAAAAGTACAAAGTACTGCATTCAAATAAAAAAAAAAATCAAACTTATTTATAGAAATTACCTTGACTTCGTGTTCATTTATAATTTGGTGATTTATCACATGATTTACTACGATCATTATTGCGCTATAGTAATACAGAATGATCACGTCCTTATTAGGGGATGTTGGTTGAGAAGAAGAGGGTTGGCAGTTAGGTTGAGCTGGTTGTGAAGGTTAGTGTAGTTCTGAATGTTGTCTAGAGAACCTGGAAGACTTTTGTGCTTGAGTTTTCATCCTTGAAAAGGTAGTATGGACGCTTTTAATAGATTGATTGGTATCTGAGGAGTCTTCATTAGAGAATTTATTGGGTTTATTAGTAGGCGATGTATTGGTATTGAATGATGGTGAATGATTGAAAGAGGTTTGTGGTGGGTAGTAGATGGTGAGGCATGTCTTGAGTTTATTTCAAAAATTTCTAAAAAAAATCTAAAAATTTATCTTCTAATGTTAGAAACCTTTCATATTTAAATATTCACAAACTTCTGTATTTAGATAATTGGTAAGCTTGTAAGTTAAAATCCAATAATGGTAATCATAAGATAAAGCATGACAAATAAAAAAAAAAAACTTATATGTTTTTGGTCATTACATTTTGAATGACCATATACTGAGATTTTTGTATATCTGAGAGATATCACATAATGGCATAAATCCTTTTGTAGATTTTTTTTTATGCAACAAAATGATATTATACATTAATATAATATAAGTGATGCCAAGAGATGTTTACTGAACACAATCTTTAACAAATTATATAGATTGTGTCTGGTAAATAGTAAACTTAAAACCCCATTGACTGATTTTCTCTTGGCGGTGCTCATATTGATGAAAAAAAATTAATATATATATTTAGATATATATCGATAAATATTGATTTAAAAATAAATATTATAATATATTGCGTAATATAAACTAATCTTTTATACATATTATTATATCAAGCATAATATAAATCTAAATTGTTACATTGTATTTAATAAAATAAAATAAATTTTATTATACTTTGATATATATCAATAAAAATCGATTTAAAAATTTTAATTGTTTTCTTCGCTACATTTATTCTAACTTTTACAATCAATATATTTATTCTATTCATTCCTTTTTGTTCTCTTATTTTTATATTTTAAATTTAGTTTTTCTCTTTATTGATCTTTCTTATTTTTTCATTAACTTATACTTACCATCCTTTATTTTCACTAATTTTTGTTATCATATTGTTTTCTTCTTATTTCTCATTTTTTCTCTTCTTTTTTTATATATTTTTCTTTCAAAATGCATTGGCAATGTGTGCATTGTAATCGAGATTTTACAAAATCTTATGCTTTAACTCAACATATTTCGCAAAGACATCCATATGTTCAAGATTCCACAAATCTAATAACCAATATTGAACAAGCTGATGATGATTTTTGGAATCTTCTGGAATATGACTCTAATTATGAGTATTCTACAGAATATAAGGTATATAATTAATTAAAAATAATAGTTATAAAACATTATAAAATGATAATTAATATTTTTTTTTAATTGTATTTCAACATTATAAAACAATAATTAATACTATTTTTTTTTTTTTAATTGTATTTCAATGTTATAAAATGATAATTAATACTAATTTTTTTTTATTGTATTTCATTTAGAGTGAAAATATGTCAATGTCACCTTGATCTGAATTAAATTCAGATGAATATTCTTTTATGGAACCTGAATCTTTTCAAATGGATTCTCTGATAGAAGATGAAGTTTATGATAATGTATCACTTAATGCTATCAATGAATTGCAATGTTCAGAAAATAAGTCTGATGAAGGTGATCCTGAAGACTATGAAGGAGCTTCATTTGATGATGCTTTTAATAACTTATATCATTCACCAAGAGTTGAATGGCCTAACAATGCTTATTGAGAGTTTATGGAAATAATTAATAAATACCAATTATCTAATTTAGCTGGTGATGCTTTTATTAATTTCTTTAATAAATTCTCTATGTTGGATTCTTTGCCACTTCCATTAACAACCAAAGCCAGAAAGAAATTTTTTGATGATTCTATTATTCTAAATATGCAGTTTAAAGAAATTTCTGTTAAAGCATTTGATAACGTTAGGTATACTTTTTACTATTGATTATTAATAAAGACTATAAAGTTTTTATTAATGATCGATAGTATTAATCAGTCACTACTTAAATATAAAGACAAAAAAGAAGTAAGAGAAAGTGAAGAATAAGGGTGTGGTGACTTAGTAAAATAGTCAAGTAGTCACCTCCAAGTGGCAGATCCAGGGTTCAATTCCTACCAGTGACAATTATTGAATACTTAATCTGTATATCAATGGATATGTCAACTTAATTGGGTATGCTGCCATAAGACACTGTAACTAGATCTCATATACTACGAGCTAGGGCATAATTAGGAAGAACCACTTGCAAATCCTGAGTATAGTATTCATTTGAAAAGGTTGATAGTTGGGTCTATGAAGAAATACAAGCTATATGACTGGTGCAAATCTATGAGAAGACTATATAAGGGTTATTTCTAGATGCAGTGTAGAACTGCATATTAGTATACACATTACAAATACAAACATATGTATACAAACACAAACAAATACTATGAATAATTAAGATCTTCTGTAGGACATTAATGCAGCCGCCACCTTACTAAAAAATACATCCATTATAGTTAGTAAGAGGAATGAGGGCAGTAAAACCTCTATACGCAGAGGACCAGTATAATAATGGTTAGACCAAATGTATATAGCAGACTATGGAACCCTTCACAGCTGTGAGAGCTGAGTATAAAATGGCCAGTGCCCCTACAGAAGAAATCCTATCCAAATCATTACCAATATTACTAGACTCCTCTGATTTGAATATATGCTATAATAGATATCTTAACTACTATTTATTACCTTTATTAAGAGAACCACAAACTATTCACTCATTTAGAGAACACTTAACACAAAACAATGCTAAGCATCTTGTATGCTATCTTCTTATTTCAGTTAATAATGACAGAACTGAAGCACATGTATATTTGCTTGATGATCCTGATATACTACCAAATCATCATATTTTCTCTATAATATATGACTTATCTAATATTCCATTAAGATCCAAACCAAGTATATCATCTACACCACCCATCTCCTCTACCTCATCTATTCCAGTAGATCAATATAACAACCAAGATGAAGCTCTTAATCTGTCTATTTATACATATAATGTCCATAAATATAATACAGACCTTAAGCAACAAATCTGAGAAAATTACTGTCTCACCAACAACTTGCATATTATTAGTTTAACTGAAACTAAGATCCCACAGGAAAATGCTTGTACCAGACTTCAAAAATCAAGAAACTTTACCTACTACTGGTCTTGCACAAATAGTACTATTAAGAAACTGTCTTAGACCACATGTTCATAAAATTCTTACTTTTCCCAGTTATGCAATTGCAATTGACATTCTTTTCAAACATGATTTCAGATTCAGAATCATTTCAGTTTACTTACCCTGTGACAATTCACAGTTAAGATTTTAAGTTCAAAACACAGTTATCCAATGATTACAGTCAGCAGTACCTAACAACCTACAGCCTATAATTATGGGAGACTTCAATGCTTCCAGTAATAACTTACAATCCACATCTATTAAATATAAGTTACTCCAATATCTTCAATACAACAATATATATGACCTAGCAATACATACTCAATCATCAACCACATATAGAACAACAATAAATACTCCAGATGTATTGATTATATATAGTCCAACTATTCAATTCTATGCTATTTAAACTCATACTATATTAATGACCCCAATACTAGTACCAAAAGTGACAATCAAATTTTAATCTCATCCTGGGTCTTTCCATATGCACTCATAGGTAAATGATGTACCTCTACCAAAACACGTAGAAGAGTATTTCTCTACAAAAATATGAACACAGAGCAATGGCAACTATATGCCAACCAAGTCTCCTCCAATCTTTTATCAAACAATACACCACTTACAACCAATACTTCTGAATCACTCAAATGCACCTGGCATAAAATCCAAACTAGTATAATCTTTGCAGCTCTCACATATACCTAACAAATGATTTACTATACGCAACTTTCAACATATTTATTCTCCTAAAGCATCTCAAATACACTTTCATCTCAAAAAATTAAACAATATCATTCGTCAAGTTAAAACATCTATTAGAAACAAAACTTCTATACCTAACAATCACAATGCTACAATCAACTCTATCAACTCAACTCACAATCTTAATATTCCAACTATACCAACCAGTCATGATCTTTTGCTAAACTGGATTACTAATAGCAATGATGCATAAAAAGCTCTTTATCATACATGTAATATTAAAAATATTAAAGAAATAAGTCAATAGATCAATGACAATATTACCAAGAGATGCGATAAGCTTTATACCAATCCCAAATCTATGATTAATAGTATACTCAATCGACACAAAGATCCTGTAAAATTTGATAATATTATAATAGACAATGATGTTATTACCAATACTTATGATATCAAAACCCATATACAACAATATTTTGACCAGTGGACTGGTCCCAAAATGTTGATGAAGCTATTCTTAACTCTATATAGTATAACGAATATAAACCTCAAGACTATATCAATTCAGACTGGTACCAAAGTGCACACCTTAAATTCTCTGCTGAGGAGGTTTTATCAACCCTTGTACAATTACCTAACAACAAAGCCTGTGGTCTTTCGGGCATTAGCTATGAGATGTTCAAACATGCAGGTTTACCTTCATGCAAGCAATTACATCTCTATTTCATCTAATAAATACCTAAACAATGGAAAGAAAGTTGAATTTTTCTAATTTCTGAAAAACCCCTCTTTGATGGCAATCTTACTAATACTAGTCTATAAGTTTACTTGAACACACCAAAAAACTTTACACCAAGCTTCTAACTAACCGTCTCAACTATATATTCACTAAACACCCAATCCTTTCTCCCTATAATTATATCACCTTATCAGGCAACAGCACTTTCATTCCTATACATATCCTTAACAATATTATAGAAGATACTACTTGTAATTCCAAAAATCTCTGGCTCATATCCCAGGATATGAGTAAAGCTTATAATTCTGTTAATTCTAATCTATCTCGAAAAGCTCTTTTATGTTTAAACATGCCTTTGCAACTTATTGACACTCTTTCTAATTTGCTTACTAACTGACATAATAAAGTCATCTCAAACCTAGTTCTCACTGATATATACCAGATTCAAAATGATATTAATCAAGGAGAAACAATAACTCCTCTTTTTTGAAGAATTTATTATGACCCTCTTATACATAAAATCACATCAAAGTTTTCTGGATATATTTTATCTACAAAATGGCAAACAAATTTACACTCTTCAACCAACCACCATATTCAAACCTCTATATCTGTATTAGCATATATGGATGATACTTTATAGATATCTCACTCTAAAGAAGAAATGAAACATATCACCTCAACTGCCAAGTCCTTTTATCAAATGGCTAACCTTCAAGTCAATCCTAATAAATCTGTATTTGCTACAAATTCCAAGCCTATCACTATATCATTTATTAATTCAACATTAAATTCAATACCTATCAATAAACCCTTTAAATATCTTGGTTGCTGGTTTATACTAAGTAACAAGCAATCAGAACAAATTAAATAAATATAACAAGAAACATACCAACTAACCTATATTGCCAACACCAAAAAAATCACTAACAAACAAATAACTTATATCATTAATACCATCATTATTTCAACTTTAGAATATAGACTACACAATATAGTACTTTCACGTACTGTATATAACAATATCCTAGCTAAATATCTTACAGTTGCTAAACACAAATCCCACCTTTCAAGATCCATTTCAAACAGTACTATGTTTAATCTATATCTATATAATATCTGAAATATATAGAATATTCAATTACAACATCATACTTCCAACTTTCTCATATGTATTAATGATCCAAACTCATTAGGCATCACAACTCATATCAGGCTTCAACAACTTCAGAATAATCTATGGTCTAGCACTAATATTCTGCAACACCCTAATCCTATAATTGATGGACCAAATAGGTTTTCACTTAACTACAAAATTATACAACTTTTTGTTTATTTTTGTATACATATTACACTATTCAATGCAATCTACAATCTCTAGAAACAATTCTTAACAAACATTCTAAATATATTACTTTTAAACAACAACTTAGAAAGCACAAGATTCTTTATCTGAAGCAGCTTTGCTCTGCAGATAATATAAACTTATTAGCATGGACACATATATCACCCAGATTTAGACAAATACCTAAAGTTAAACTACCTTTGTGGTTTAGTACTTTAGAAGATATAGTTTTCGCAGACAAACACAACCATACACTACTTAATCAGTATTAACCTACAGGAACCAATATCTTCGCTATCAGCTCATACTCTATTCCTAAGAGATCTAAGCCTTAGATTATTACTATTAATCACAAAGAAATTATTTTTGGAAAAATCTGCAAACAATATTCTGATTCTACAGAAGTTTCAATTATACATTGGCAAGCAGATTTTGATCTCAACAATACTAGCTGCTACCCATTACCTCCTTTTAGTTGCAAACCTTGTTCAGAATACTATCTCAACTCTAATAGAATAAAATCAGCTTATACTCTAGAAATATCTACATTACATCTGCTAAATTTTTTGGCAGAACAATATATGGTCAACTCAAATTTAATGCTAATTACATGGACCTAATCTTCTCTACTGCTATCAAATATCCACCACTAAATCTTGTTCTACCCACACCTTTTATTATTCCAGTATTGGACTCAATCGTAACATCAATCTTCCATCCAGGAGAAATAACAACCAAACTTGTAGAAATATTAACTAATAACTTAAACTCCAGATTATTCAATTTCTATACTGATGGATCTGTCATCAGCATTGGTACTAAACACTGTATAATAGGTATAGGTTGGGTTCAGATTAATAATAATAATCAAATTAGCTCTAAATTTAATGCTCAAATTAAGCTCTGGCTATTCTCATATAAAGCAGAACTCTTTTTTATTTTATTAGCTATTGCTACAACATCTCGTAATTCTATAATTAATATTTATACAGATTCACAATCCATCATTTCCAAATACTATAAACTTACATCTCCTACTTTTAATCTTAACAAACTCTTTAAATTTAATGTAT
>CAJVPZ010000159.1:0-23649 GCA_910592135.1 Racocetra fulgida | reverse complement strand
TTATTTTTTTTATACTTTTTTTTTTATTATATAATTTCTGCTATAAAATTGTATTTTTTTTTTTTTTTTTTTTTTTTTTTTTTTTTTTTTTTTTAAGGTGAGGCCTTGCTCATATCTTTATTGGTAATTTTGGAATAGTTACAATATAGATTGCTATAGTGCAGTTACAAAAGTAACTACTAAATATAGAAATTTACAAAGCTACTACTATTTGTACCAGTACAAATAAAAATAAAATTACATGCAAGAATAGGAGCTCAGACAGGGAGAAATTTATCTGCGACCTAAACCTACTAGAGTGGTCAAAGACTCACCTAGATTGCTATAGTTAAAATGTGGTTTAAAGAGGTATTGTACTTGACCCAAAGATGGGACCAAGTATTGATTTTTTTCCTAGCCTAACCTACCGGTGGGCAGATTCCTGTACGTGAGTGTAATTGATCTGGTTCTTTACATAAACAAGAGTATGTATATATTTTGCGTGTACGATTAGTATTTTTGACTTGCTGAGGGGAGTTAGAATCATCGAATAAGCTTGAATTGTCAGGTTGTTGAGCAGGGTTGAGATTGTTACTGTATGGGTAGTTTAAGCACTTTTGTTTTTTCTAGTTAGCAAAATTTGTACAGTAAGGTTTCCATGCTTGTTTGTATAATTGTTCATTAATTTTAAGTAATAGGTTGATTATGATATTGGCTGCTGTTTTGTAAGAAATATTATAATTTTGAAGGGTTTGGATTAGTGATTGGGGAATTAGACCTTTGAGAGTTGGCTCTATATAGAATGAGTAGGGCTGAAGAGCTATATTATGGAAAGCTTCATGTCTATAGACTTTTTGAATTAGGTCTTCTAGTTCTTTATGAGTTATATTGAGTTCAATTAAGTGAAAATGGTTTGAGATTGTAGGTAGAAGTATTTGGTACAGTATATTAGGGTTAACACAAGTACACCAGTGTGATGGAGAGTCAGGTAGGTTACAATAAAAACATTTATCGCTATAGAAGATTTTGGGATAAATTGTATGATAAAGTGAATATGTAGGGAGTTCATTGAGTAGTATTTTAATCTTAAAGGACTTGAGTTGATTAAGTTTGAAGTTTGTGAGGTTATATGAGAGTTTTTGATTATGGTTAAAATAGAGCCATGTAGATCTCCAATCTATTTGTCAGTTTAGAGAGGACCATTCGTTATTTCGCTTCTGAGATGACCATATTGCTAAAATGTGGGCTTTGCAAATCGTTTTTACAAAAAATCTAGTAGGAGAATCAACTGGATATTGTTCTTCTTCCTATTGGAGAGAATGAAATGGATTATAAATATTAGTATAGTTGAACTCTAGTGATGTTTCAGATATGTGTTGTTTAGCTAATGAGTTAGCTAGGTTGTTAAGTGTGTTATCAGAATGGGCCTGGACTTTATGAAAGACGAGGCATATGTTGAATGACTTAATAAAATTAAGAAGTGTATGCCACAAAGGCCATGCATTAAACTTTAAGATTTTGTTAGAGTTGGTGGTTGTTGAGTTAAGCTTGGTAAATTTGGAGATAATTGATTGAGAATCTGTATAAATGTTTATAAGAGAATTATATGGAGTAGTCGAGATAGCTGATAGGATAGATAGGAGTTCAGCTTTGTATAAAGTTGGCTATAAATGAATCTTGGCAGAAAATTTGTTGATTATATGGTTATTATCATCTACTTGAACCCAACCTATACCCATAGAGCACTGGTTGGTACCTATATTGATAACAGATCCATCAGTATAAAAGTTAAAATTGTTATAAGAGATTGGCTAGTGAAATTTCTATTAGGCTATTTGTTTTGTTACTTGAGTGGAAGATTTCAGATGTAGCAGAGTATTGAATAGGGATAGATGGTAGTAAAGAAGATAAGGGAGGATAGTGGATATTTAACTGCTGTAGAGAAGATGAAGTCTATATAGTTAGCATTGAACTTAAAGGAGTTAGATAAAACTCTACCGAAAAATTGTATAGAGGTGATGGCTGATATGTTGATAGTACAGGCTGAGACTATTCTGTTTGAATTAAGATGACAGCCAGTACATGGGCTGCAAACCACAGGTGGAAGTAGGTAGTAATCTGTGTTTTGAGTGTTAATATTAGTTTGCTAATGGGTAATAGAGATTGTATTAGAATCTGTAAGGTGTTTACAGATTTTGCCAATGATAATTTCATTATCATTAAAGGAAAGTAGCCAGGGCTTTGATTTTTTTGGAATGTTGTAAGTATTATAAGCAAAGATATTGATTCCCTGTTGTTGGTAATGTACTAGCAAGGAACGCTGATGTTTATTTTCAAGAACTGTGTTTTCAAGTATTTGAAACCATAGTGGCTCTCGGCCTTTGGGTAAGGAGATAGATGTTTCTATTCCAAAAGGGTAGTATTATCAGCTGTGCATAGTTGTTCAAGATAGAGTAATTTGTATTTCTGAGTTGGCGCTTAAAGGAAATATATTTAGGATTATTGATAATTATTTTTTCTAATGGTTGTAGGTTATGTTGAACTGTATTGGGCTATAAAATATTAGAGTTTGCTGTAATAGATATGTTAAGATGTATAAAGAGCTGAATAATTTTGAAGTTTAATGATTGTTTGTTTGAACCATCTATTATTGGTTGTGGGTGCTGAAGTATATTAATAGTTGACCACAGGTTATTTTGTAGTTGTTGTAGTCTAATACGAGTAGTAGTTCCTAAGAGGTGGGGACTGTTTAGATGCTGAAGGAAGTTGGTTGTATAATGTTGTAATTGGATGTCCCATATGTTACGGATACCATATAGATATGGGTTTAACATGGTACTATTCGGAATAGATCTTGCAAGATGAGCTTTGTGCTTAGCTATTGTAAGGTATTTGGATAGAATATTGTTGCATGTAGTATGTGAAAGTACTATATTGTGAATCCTATATTCTAGTATAGGATTGATAACTGTGTTAATAATATAAACAATTTGTTTGTCTGTGATTTTCTTTGTACTAGCAATATGGGTTAATTTGTAAGGTTTCATTTTGAATTAGTTTGATCTGCTCAGATTGTTTGTTGTTAAGAGTAAACCAACAGCCCAAGAATTTAAAGGGTTGTTTAGCTGGGATAGATTGAATTGTTGAATTGATAAAAGGAATAGAGGAGGGCTTAGAATTAGTGGCTAGTATTGACTTGGTTGGGTTAACTTGTATGTCAGCCATTTGATAAAAAGACGAAGCCATCTGTGTGATTTGGGTTATCTCTTCTTAAGATTGGGCTATCTATAATGTGTCATCCATGTATACAAGTACTGAGACTGAGGTTTGAAGATGTTGATTAGTTTTGGGTTGAAGGCTGGTCAACCATAAGGTTGATAGTGTGTATCCAGTAAATTGTGAAGAGATTTTGTGGATAAGGGGATCATAGTAGATCCTCCAGAAGAGAGGAGTAATTGTTTCTCCTTGATCAATACCGTTTTTAACTGAGTAAGAGTTGGTGAGCCCAAGATTAGTAATAACCTTATTTTGGCGGTCTGATAAAAGGTTGCTGAGTATGTTAATAAGTTTCGTTGGCATATTAATCCGTTGGAGGGATAGTTTGAATAGATTTAGGTTGACAGAGTCATAGGCCTTACTCATGTCCTGAGATAGGAGCCAGAGCTCTTTCGAGTTACAGGAGGCTTCTTCAATTATATTATTGAGTATATGGATTGGAATAGCGGTACAATTGCCAGGGAGAGCAATGTAGTTATAGGGAGAAAGGATCTTATACTTTGTGAATATCTGGTTTAGGCGATTAGTTAGAAGTTTAGTATATAATTTTTTGATATGTTCCAAGAGGCTAATAGGTCTGGTATTAGTTAAGTTGCTATCAAAGATAGGTTTTTTGGAAATTGGAAAGATTCTGCCCTCTTTCCATTGTTTGGGAATTGAGTTAGTACTGATACATCTGTTAAATAGTGCGGTAACTGCTTGGAGGAAAGGAAAGCCTGCATGTTTGAGCATTTCATAGCTAATTCCAGAAGGGCCACATGCTTTGTTATTTGGAAGTTGAGAAAGGGTGGTTGAGACCTCTTCTATAGAGAATTCACTAAGAGCACTGTTATATCAATCGGTTAAGATATTAGTTTTAGGTTTATATTCATTTTGCCATGTTGAATTGAATATCTGTTGGTTAATATTTCGGTAATTGGTCCAATTGTCAAAATGTTGTTGTATATAGGATTTAATTTCTTGAGTATCTGTAATGATATCATTATCTGTTTTAATGTTGTCAAATTTGACAGAATCTTTGTGACGATTAAGGATGCTATTAATCATAGATTTAGGGCTGGATAGAAGTTTATCACATCTTTTAGAAATGCTGTTGTTAATTTGTTGGCAAATTTCTTTAATGTTTTCCATATTGCGAGCATGGTATAATGCTTTCCATTCTTCATTACTAGTAGTTAACCAATTTGTAAAGAGATTATGTGTTTGAGGAATATATGGGATATTTAGTTGGTGGGTGCTATTGAGTTTGTCAATGGTGGAGTTGTGTTGTATAGGTATAAATGATTGGTTTTTGAGTGATATTTTGACTTGTCGTATAATGTTACTAAGTTTTTTAAGATGGTTATGTAGTAGGGATGCTTTTGGTGAAAATATATGTTGAAAATTTCGTACAGTAAATTTTTTGTTAGGAATGTGCTGTAGGGCTGCATTAATGATACTAATTTGTATTTTGTGCCAAGTACATTCAAGAGATTCTGATGTGTCTATAGATAGTGGGATTTTATTGGTTCTGAGGTTAGAAGAGATTTGATCAGAGTATGTTTGCCATTGTTCGTTGTCCATATTTTTATAGAGAAAGATTCTTCTTCGGGTTTTTGTTGCAGTTCTACGGTTGCCTATAAGGGCATGGTGAATATCCAAGATGAGATTAGAATTTTGTGGTTACTTTTAGTACTGGTACTGGAGTCATCTATATCAAATAAGGTTAAATAATGAAGAATCGAGTGATTAGCCCAGATGTAATCAATGGTATTTTGAGATCTACTACTTTGCCATGTGCTAGTTGATGACTGAGTGTGAGTGGCCAAATTATACATATTGTTGCATTGGAGATATTGAAGTAGTTTGTATTTTATTGAGAGAGAGCGAGAGTTGTCTTCAGAGGCGTTGAAGTCTCCCAAGACAATAGTCTGTAAATTGGCTGAGATAGCTTGTTGGATCCATTGTATAATAGAGTCTTGTATTTGTAATCTTAGTTGTAGATCATCACAAGATAAATATACTGAGATAATTCTGAACTTGAAGTTGAATTTGAAAAAGATGTCTATAGCAATTGCATATCCTGGAATAGTAAGAATTTTATGAACATGAGGTTTGAGTCGATTGTCAATCATGATAGCTGTACCAGCTTTGGAGCTATTAGTGCAAGACCAATAGTATGTAAAGTGCTTAGATTTTTGTAACTTAGTTATAGGGTTTGTATTAGCTATTTTAGTTTTAGTAATACTGATAATGTTTAGATAGTGGGAGAGACAGAAATCTTCCCAGACTTGCTGTTTAAGGTCAACATTGTATCCACGTACATTATGTGTACATATAGATAAATTGAGTACTTGGTTAGTATTGTTTGTCGTAGAAGGGGATGACTTGAGAGGTAGGTCTCAATATTTGTTAAAGCTGAATTGTTCAATAATTCTGTGGTTAGGTAATAGGTTGCTGTCATTAGGGAGATAAATGTGTGTTTCAGAATTGGTGTTGTTAACTGAGATAATTATACTATTATCAAACTGTAATTGCTGAAGTAGTTGTAGAAAAGATCCAAGTGTTTTTGGGGTTGGTACTGGTGGGAGCTTATAATAGAGTAAGAATTTATTATAACAGGGTTCAGAATCTATTGTTCTGAACCCTTCTGCTGAAAAGGAGGTTCTTGCTGTAAATTTTGCTCTGGTGGAGGTGCTAGTGGAGTAAAGAAGAGTTCATCTTCAAATATAATGGGCTGGAAGTCTAGCTTGAATTTTTGTTTAAGTATATCTTCAGCTTGTGGAAGTGCTTTTTCAGAGAAGTATTTAGCAATTGCGGGCATTGATGGAGGAGGTTCGTCATCTGATTTCTCTGAAGGGTCTTTGAGAAGGTCAAAATATGTAATAATTCTGGCGAGGAAGTCATAGTCAACAGGTTTGCTGGTTATGAATTCAATCGCTTTATCTTTGGTTTTGTCATCAATGTTGTGGTTTTTGGTTGCTGCTGTATGGTAAAGATTAAGGTATGTATAGAAGTAGAAGCTTCTTCGTTTTCTGCTAAATGATACTTGATTTGATTTACAAGTTGTTTCTTCTGCTTTAGTAGCAAGTTTATCAAGGATAGTGATAGGAATTTGTGTTTTAAAAGAGGCTTCATGTTGCGTATGAATATTGAAGATAGAGCTGTCGATAGGAGGTTCTATCCATGGTTCATCATCTTCAGATAAGCTTTTAGGAAATGTTGTGTAGGAGTGTTCAAGTGTGTCTTTATAAAGTTTGTCTTTGTTATGTAGATTATAGTTGTCTGGATTGCGGTAGTTGCATTTTGGATCTTTACAAAGAAGAGTGTGAAAGTTGATAAACCTGGTGGCATAGAATTTTCTGTCACGTGCACTAGAAGGTTCAGGAAAATTGAATTCCTCAGGGAAAAATTTAACTAGGTGGGCTATAAATTGTCGACGTATATGAGCTTGAATATTAAGGAGTGTTTCTTTTTTATCTGGAGGGTTGGAGAATTGTTTGCAATAAATAGGGTACTGTTTGTCAAACCATTTGTTTAGGTTATCGCGGGAGTTATAGAGAGATGGAATATTGTATTGTTGGAAAAAAAGGGTTTTTGGCAAGTTAAATAGTACGGATGTATTGTATCTAGAGTCAGACTTGATAGTCATATAAGGTTCGACATCTCGGTCGGTAGATGTAACTTCAGTGTTAATATGGAATTTCTTAGGTAAGAAGTTGAGGTCTTCTGCAAGTTTGATATGATTAATAGTCTGGTATTGATCAGAAAGATATAAGTGAATGCGTGCGATATTGAGACAGACTTGGAATTCTTGTTTGTTGGAATATGGTGGAAAGGTGAGAGATGATTCAAAGATTTTGATATAGTTGAGTTTGGTGAATAAAGTGGTAGTGAATTTGAGTAATAGGTTTTTGAATGTGGTTTCGAGGTATTTGAAGGGGATAGGTGCATTTGAGTGATATCTGGGTGGGCTTTATAAATAATATCAGTAAGAAATTCTGGCTTTTCAGCTGCTATAACACGAATAATATATTGGAATGAGGCTTTTAGTGGGGGTCTGGTTTTGGTGGCCGGTTTAATTTCTTTTCCTGGGTAGAAGTCATAAAGGTGTCTTTTAAGAAAGAAAAGAATTTGTCTTGGTAGTGGGTTAAGTTTGGTTTGTGTTTCTATTTCTTCATTAATAGGAAATTTGGTTAGTTAGTTTAGGCCTATATTAGATTTGTTTGCTGCTTCTTTCGCTTCTTTTTTGCGGTTTTCTTGGGTTAGTTGAAGTAGTTTAAGTTCTTCTTCTTGGATTTGTTTATATTGGGTCATAGATATATATTGGATACTTTCGAAAGGATTAGTAGGAGTATTATTTTCTGTATTTTCGTCTGTTTCTATATCAGTAGTTTGTTGATCTTGTTGATGTTGTTGTTCTTGGTGTTGTTTTTGTTGTTGATCCTGATGTTGTTTTTGTTGTTGTTCTTGTTGTTTTTGTTTTTCGTTATCTTCTTGATTAATTAGTTGGAGGCATTCTAAGTGATATACTTCATTGCTAAAGAAGAAAGCATCTTCTGTGAGTTGGTGATGGTTGTTAATGGTTTTGCAATTGATCGTGATCCAGCACTTAGGGCATGTGTGGGTATGGATTTTGGAAGCAGGAGAGGTTGGGATGGTTGTTGATAATGAGGCAATAGCATCGTTCAATTTTTCAGTATTTTTCTGTTTGCTTTTTTTGCTAGTTACAGGAGCTAGGAAAGTCGATGTATGAATAGTATTGGTGGGGAAGTGGAACTATGTGTGGAAGTTACCACAAAGGCATTTAACTATGGCAGTTGTACATGGTGCTTTGAAGAAGTGTGTTGCTTTAAGTGTTCTGGTATTTACGGAAATGCAGTTTGATAGTCCAAATTGAGGAGGAACTGTTCGGACTTTGTTAGGTTTATCGGTATAGATGGCTACACCAAAAGTATCAGCAAAGTTTGCAAAAAAGGAGTCGAGATCAAGTATATCTGGTTCCTGGGTAATAGGAGTAGGCATGTTATTGGTTTTGCTAAGTATGTTATGTTTTTCGAAAATTTATAAATAGTTAATTAGTTAAGTCTTTAGTTGATTACTAGTTCTAAGTATAACTGCAGGGGTTTATAGGTTTGTAGAGGTATTATTGCAAATACTGCAGCTTGTGTAACCTCGTGTAACCTATTGGATCTGGGATTTCACAAGTCACGTGTTACACAGGTCACATGTTACACAGGTCACGTGTTACACAGATCACGTGTTACACTAGTTGCACAATAGTTGTGTTTCAAGTAACGTTGCAAATTCTATTGTAGAATAAGCAGTAGTTATAAATGGTTGATAGGTGGGAATCAAATTAAAAGTAGTTGCCAAAGATGGGTTAATTGTGCAGGTGGTGTATTGGAGTATAAACAAATCGGATTAGGGGTCCGATTGTTACACAAAAAACGATTTGAATGGGGTAAACTAAGGGAGAACTTTTTGGGATTAGAGAGAAAAGAAAAAAGGAGTTTTGATATAATTTGGCCTGGTAGCGTCAATTTTAGGTTAAAATTGACCTACTATAGCTTGTTTTGAAGCTATTGGTGAGCTCTACAAATTCTATTAAGGTATATTGGGGTGTTATTAGGCCCAGTTTGCTGGGAAGGGCAAGACTTTGGGGGAAGAACAGACTTTGTCCGTCCAACTTTATAAGTCGAATATCTCGGTACTGTCAAGAGATAGAGACTTGAAATTTAGTAATAAGTGTAAAATCGATGGCTGAACAAGTTTGTTTAAGGACCAAAAGGTTGTTTACTTAATAATTTTTTTCGTAAATTAAGAAAAACTTAAAATAATTTTAGGCAAAATTTTGTGTACAGGTGATAGACGGAAAGAGTTTTTTGCCATAAAATAGAATTTACATATATAACTACTTTTATTCAAAACCGGATTTCAGCCATTAATTCTGAAACTCTTCAATGGAGAATTATGATTGGGTTCATGATATTAATGGATGGATTGT
This sequence comes from Racocetra fulgida, assembly GCA_910592135.1. Classification (NCBI taxonomy): domain Eukaryota; kingdom Fungi; phylum Glomeromycota; class Glomeromycetes; order Diversisporales; family Gigasporaceae; genus Racocetra; species Racocetra fulgida. Next base: position 14,408 of record CAJVPZ010000159.1, on the reverse strand, counting down.
AATGCATTAATAATAATCAATACTAAGTATTACTAAGTAAAGTTACTATTTCCTGCATGAAGATGTCTTATGACAAAGTAGTGAGATTTTATTAACTCTAAGATTAGAGGAAATTTGATCAGAATATATTTGCCATTGTTCATTATTCATATTCTTGTAAAGAAATATCCTTTTTCGTGTTTTTGTTGTAGCTCTATATTTGCCTATAAAAGCATAAAGGAATGTCCATGAGAAGATTAATATTTTGTGATCACTTCTAGTACTAGTGTCAGAATCATCTGTGTTAAATGAAGTTAAGTAACAGAGAATTAAGTGATTAGCCCAGATATAATTGATAGTACTGTGAGATTTGCTGCTTTGCCATGTACTAGTTGATGATTGAGTATGAGTAGCCAAATTGTACATATGATTGTATTGAAGGTATTGAAGTAGTTTGTACTTAATTGAAAGAGAATGTGGGTTGTCTTCAGAGACATTCAAGTCTCCTAAAACAATAGTTTGTAAATTAGCTATATTTGCTTGTTGTATCCATTGTATAATAGTATTTTGTATTTGTAATCTTAGTTGGAGATCATCACAAGATAGATATACTGAAATAATTCTAAATTTAAAGTCATGTTTGAAGAAAATATCTGTAGCAATTGCATATTCTGGGATGGTAAGAATTTTGTGAATATGGGGTTTAATCCAGTTGTTAATCATAATAGCAGTGCCAGCTTTAGAACTATTGGTACAAGACCAGTAGTAGATAAAGTATCTAGATCTTTGTAATTTGATAATAGGATTGGTGTTTGATATTTTAGTTTCAGTAATGCTAATAATATTTAAGTTATTAGAAAGGCAGAAATCCTCCTAGATTTGTTGCTTAAGGTCAGTGTTATGTTCTTATATATTATGTATACAGATTGATAGGTTGAGTTCTTGATTAGATCCAGATCCAAAGCTGCTTGAATGATTGTTAGTAGATTGGTTTAAATTAAAGTTTGTTCTGGAGAAAATAGAAGATGTAAAAGGAAAAATAGATGCATTTGTTTGTGATTTTAGAGGAATATTATAAGAGTCATATATTGATAGAACATAGTGATTAGGAAGTATTTACGATTCATGAGGTAAATAAATATATGCTTCTGTTTTGTCACTATTGACAGTAATCAGTTGATAACAAGCGAGATGCTTAGTATTGTTTTGTGTAAGATATTGTTTAAAAGAGTTAATAGTTTGTGGTTCTCTTAGTAGTGGGAGTTTGTAATAGGCAAGAAATTTGTTATAGTATATTTTCAAGTCATAGAAGTCTAATAATATTGATGATGACTTGGATAGAAGTTTTTCTAAAAGGTCGCTTGCCATTTTAAGCTTGGTTCTTACAGCTGCAAAGGATTCTATAGTCTGCTATGTACATTTGGTCTGATTGTCATTATCCTGGTTCTTCGTGTAAATAGACTTGACTACCCGTCTACTTATATCATTCTCCTCTAAAAATGGCCTACAAGAAGTGGAGAATATTATAATTTTAGAGGCGGTGGCTGCATTTATGAGTTTTTTAGAAGAACAAACTATTGAAAAAGATTATATGAAGTTGTTTGTAAAGAAAATTGTTGAGCATTGTTGTTATTAGAGTCTGTAGATTGATTAGAAGTAGATGTGCTAACTTCATTGTCATTGGTTTCAGTCATAGAGATATCACCATCTGGATTAATTAATAGCTCTGATTGTTGGTGAGCCTCTGGGTTATTTTCTATCAAATGTGTAGAGGTTTTGAGTATGCTTGCATAACTAGTCTCAGTATTATCATTAGTTTCTTGGGATGTTGAGTTGTCAGTAGACTTAGATTTTGGCTTATTAGATTTTGATATTGATGTTTTGGAAGGTGTAGCATGAGTTAGTCAGAATAGATTTGGTTTAATTTGTGGAATTTTAAAGTCACCCTTGAATTTAGAATGTATAGTTTTTTCAGCTTCAGGATAAGCTTTTTCGTTGTAGTATATTCAAACCAATTTTATAAATAGTTTATTATCTGATTTGCATATATAGAAGTAGGTGAGTACCCGAACTAGAAATTTAGTATTACCAGGATGTGAAGCAATTTTGTTAATAGCCTTATGAGTATGAAGACCAATAAGATCATCATTTGTAGCAGTAGCAGAAAAATATTCATGATAATAATAATAGAAGTAGTAGCTTTCCCAGGTATGGTCAGTTTCTATATTGTTAAGTTCCATGCATTTAGCTTCAGCTTCATGAGCAAGTTTGCGCAGCAATGTAATAGGTGTAGATTTGCGAAAGGTTGCAGCATTTTTTTTGTCTTTTTTAAACTCTTGTAGATAAAGAGTAGATTGTATAAGCCTGGGTTTAGATGGAGTAGTGGAGATAGGTGCTGGATAGTACTCAAATAATTGTTTAAAATAGAGTTCAGATATATTCTGAATATAATGTTCTTTTTCTGGTAGAAGAGTAGAGCAGCCTTGAACTGTGCATGTATGAATATGATAAAGTGCTGCTTTAAAGTATTGTTGAGATCGGTCATGTAAAGAATCAGAAAATGTGATAGCAAAATGTTTAGATAGAAGTGCTTTACATATACTATCTAATTTGAGTACAATTTGTGTTTAATATAGTTTTTAACTTTTTTCTCATCAATTTTAAAAAATTGACATTTGTAAATATTAAGAATTTATCAAACCATGTGTTGAATTCTGGTGAGTGTTTTTTCAAAAAAGGAATTTGAAAAATATCAAGAAAGTGGCATTTGGGTATGTTTAAAGAGATATTGATATTAAATAGATTGTCATTTTGCACCTAACTCCACTACTCCATCTAAACCCAGGCTTATACAATCTACTCTTTATCTACAAGAGTTTAAAAAAGACAAAAAAAATGCTGCAACCTTTCGCAAATCTACACCTATTACATTGCTGCGCAAACTTGCTCATGAAGCTGAAGCTAAATGCATGGAACTTAACAATATAGAAACTGACCATACCTGGGAAAGCTACTACTTCTATTATTATTATCATGAATATTTTTCTGCTACTGCTACAAATGATGATCTTATTGGTCTTCATACTCATAAGGCTATTAACAAAATTGCTTCACATCCTGGTAATACTAAATTTCTAGTTCGGGTACTCACCTACTTCTATATATGCAAATCAGATAATAAACTATTTATAAAATTGGTTTGAATATACTACAACGAAAAAGCTTATCCTGAAGCTGAAAAAACTATACATTCTAAATTCAAGGGTGACTTTAAAATTCCACAAATTAAACCAAATCTATTCTGACTAACTCATGCTACACCTTCCAAAACATCAATATCAAAATCTAATAAGCCAAAATCTAAGTCTACTGACAACTCAACATCCCAAGAAACTAATGATAATACTGAGACTAGTTATGCAAGCATACTCAAAACCTCTACACATTTGATAGAAAATAACCCAGAGGCTCACCAACAATCAGAGCTATTAATTAATCCAGATGGTGATATCTCTATGACTGAAACCAATGACAATGAAGTTAGCACATCTACTTCTAATCAATCTACAGACTCTAATAACAACAATGCTCAACAATTTTCTTTACAAACAACTTCATATAATCTTTTTCAATAGTTTGTTCTTCTAAAAAACTCATAAATGCAGCCACCGCCTCTAAAATTATAATATTCTCCACTTCTTGTAGGCCATTTTTAGAGGAGAATGATATAAGTAGACGGGTAGTCAAGTCTATTTACACGAAGAACCAGGATAATGACAATCAGACCAAATGTACATAGCAGACTATAGAATCCTTTGCAGCTGTAAGAACCAAGCTTAAAATGGCAAGCGACCTTTTAGAAAAACTTCTATCCAAGTCATCATCAATATTATTAGACTTCTATGACTTGAAAATATACTATAACAAATTTCTTGCCTATTACAAACTCCCACTACTAAGAGAACCACAAACTATTAACTCTTTTAAACAATATCTTACACAAAACAATACTAAGCATCTCGCTTGTTATCAACTGATTACTGTCAATAGTGACAAAACAGAAGCATATATTTATTTACCTCATGAATCGTAAATACTTCCTAATCACTATGTTCTATCAATATATGACTCTTATAATATTCCTCTAAAATCACAAACAAATGCATCTATTTTTCCTTTTACATCTTCTATTTTCTCCAGAACAAACTTTAATTTAAACCAATCTACTAACAATCATTCAAGCAGCTTTGGATCTGGATCTAATCAAGAACTCAACCTATCAATCTGTATACATAATATATAAGAACATAACACTGACCTTAAGCAACAAATCTAGGAGGATTTCTGCCTTTCTAATAACTTAAATATTATTAGCATTACTGAAACTAAAATATCAAACACCAATCCTATTATCAAATTACAAAGATCTAGATACTTTATCTACTACTGGTCTTGTACCAATAGTTCTAAAGCTGGCACTGCTATTATGATTAACAACTGGATTAAACCCCATATTCACAAAATTCTTACCATCCCAGAATATGCAATTGCTACAGATATTTTCTTCAAACATGACTTTAAATTTAGAATTATTTCAGTATATCTATCTTGTGATGATCTCCAACTAAGATTACAAATACAAAATACTATTATACAATGGATACAACAAGCAAATATAGCTAATTTACAAACTATTGTTTTAGGAGACTTGAATGTCTCTGAAGACAACCCACATTCTCTTTCAATTAAGTACAAACTACTTCAATACCTTCAATACAATCATATGTACAATTTGGCTACTCATACTCAATCATCAACTAGTACATGGCAAAGCAGCAAATCTCACAGTACTATCAATTATATCTGGGCTAATCACTTAATTCTCTGTTACTTAACTTCATTTAACACAGATGATTCTGACACTAGTACTAGAAGTGATCACAAAATATTAATCTTCTCATGGACATTCCTTTATGCTTTTATAGGCAAATATAGAGCTACAACAAAAACACGAAAAAGGATATTTCTTTACAAGAATATGAATAATGAACAATGGCAAATATATTCTGATCAAATTTCCTCTAATCTTAGAGTTAATAAAATCTCACTACTTTGTCATAAGACATCTTCATGCAGGAAATAGTAACTTTACTTAGTAATACTTAGTATTGATTATTATTAATGCATTACAATCCATCCATTAATATCATGAACCCAATCATAATTCTCCATTGAAGAGTTTCAGAATTAATGGCTGAAATCCGGTTTTGAATAAAAGTAGTTATATATGTAAATTCTATTTTATGGCAAAAAACTCTTTCCGTCTATCACCTGTACACAAAATTTTGCCTAAAATTATTTTAAGTTTTTCTTAATTTACGAAAAAAATTATTAAGTAAACAACCTTTTGGTCCTTAAACAAACTTGTTCAGCCATCGATTTTACACTTATTACTAAATTTCAAGTCTCTATCTCTTGACAGTACCGAGATATTCGACTTATAAAGTTGGACGGACAAAGTCTGTTCTTCCCCCAAAGTCTTGCCCTTCCCAGCAAACTGGGCCTAATAACACCCCAATATACCTTAATAGAATTTGTAGAGCTCACCAATAGCTTCAAAACAAGCTATAGTAGGTCAATTTTAACCTAAAATTGACGCTACCAGGCCAAATTATATCAAAACTCCTTTTTTCTTTTCTCTCTAATCCCAAAAAGTTCTCCCTTAGTTTACCCCATTCAAATCGTTTTTTGTGTAACAATCGGACCCCTAATCCGATTTGTTTATACTCCAATACACCACCTGCACAATTAACCCATCTTTGGCAACTACTTTTAATTTGATTCCCACCTATCAACCATTTATAACTACTGCTTATTCTACAATAGAATTTGCAACGTTACTTGAAACACAACTATTGTGCAACTAGTGTAACACGTGATCTGTGTAACACGTGACCTGTGTAACATGTGACCTGTGTAACACGTGACTTGTGAAATCCCAGATCCAATAGGTTACACGAGGTTACACAAGCTGCAGTATTTGCAATAATACCTCTACAAACCTATAAACCCCTGCAGTTATACTTAGAACTAGTAATCAACTAAAGACTTAACTAATTAACTATTTATAAATTTTCGAAAAACATAACATACTTAGCAAAACCAATAACATGCCTACTCCTATTACCCAGGAACCAGATATACTTGATCTCGACTCCTTTTTTGCAAACTTTGCTGATACTTTTGGTGTAGCCATCTATACCGATAAACCTAACAAAGTCCGAACAGTTCCTCCTCAATTTGGACTATCAAACTGCATTTCCGTAAATACCAGAACACTTAAAGCAACACACTTCTTCAAAGCACCATGTACAACTGCCATAGTTAAATGCCTTTGTGGTAACTTCCACACATAGTTCCACTTCCCCACCAATACTATTCATACATCGACTTTCCTAGCTCCTGTAACTAGCAAAAAAAGCAAACAGAAAAATACTGAAAAATTGAACGATGCTATTGCCTCATTATCAACAACCATCCCAACCTCTCCTGCTTCCAAAATCCATACCCACACATGCCCTAAGTGCTGGATCACGATCAATTGCAAAACCATTAACAACCATCACCAACTCACAGAAGATGCTTTCTTCTTTAGCAATGAAGTATATCACTTAGAATGCCTCCAACTAATTAATCAAGAAGATAACGAAAAACAAAAACAACAAGAACAACAACAAAAACAACATCAGGATCAACAACAAAAACAACACCAAGAACAACAACATCAACAAGATCAACAAACTACTGATATAGAAACAGACGAAAATACAGAAAATAATACTCCTACTAATCCTTTCGAAAGTATCCAATATATATCTATGACCCAATATAAACAAATCCAAGAAGAAGAACTTAAACTACTTCAACTAACCCAAGAAAACCGCAAAAAAGAAGCGAAAGAAGCAGCAAACAAATCTAATATAGGCCTAAACTAACTAACCAAATTTCCTATTAATGAAGAAATAGAAACACAAACCAAACTTAACCCACTACCAAGACAAATTCTTTTCTTTCTTAAAAGACACCTTTATGACTTCTACCCAGGAAAAGAAATTAAACCGGCCACCAAAACCAGACCCCCACTAAAAGCCTCATTCCAATATATTATTCGTGTTATAGCAGCTGAAAAGCCAGAATTTCTTACTGATATTATTTATAAAGCCCACCCAGATATCACTCAAATGCACCTATCCCCTTCAAATACCTCGAAACCACATTCAAAAACCTATTACTCAAATTCACTACCACTTTATTCACCAAACTCAACTATATCAAAATCTTTGAATCATCTCTCACCTTTCCACCATATTCCAACAAACAAGAATTCCAAGTCTGTCTCAATATCGCACGCATTCACTTATATCTTTCTGATCAATACCAGACTATTAATCATATCAAACTTGCAGAAGACCTCAACTTCTTACCTAAGAAATTCCATATTAACACTGAAGTTACATCTACCGACCGAGATGTCGAACCTTATATGACTATCAAGTCTGACTCTAGATACAATACATCCGTACTATTTAACTTGCCAAAAACCCTTTTTTTCCAACAATACAATATTCCATCTCTCTATAACTCCCGCGATAACCTAAACAAATGGTTTGACAAACAGTACCCTATTTATTGCAAACAATTCTCCAACCCTCCAGATAAAAAAGAAACACTCCTTAATATTCAAGCTCATATACGTCGACAATTTATAGCCCACCTAGTTAAATTTTTCCCTGAGGAATTCAATTTTCCTGAACCTTCTAGTGCACGTGACAGAAAATTCTATGCCACCAGGTTTATCAACTTTCACACTCTTCTTTGTAAAGATCCAAAATGCAACTACCGCAATCCAGACAACTATAATCTACATAACAAAGACAAACTTTATAAAGACACACTTGAACACTCCTACACAACATTTCCTAAAAGCTTATCTGAAGATGATGAACCATGGATAGAACCTCCTATCGACAGCTCTATCTTCAATATTCATACGCAACATGAAGCCTCTTTTAAAACACAAATTCCTATCACTATCCTTGATAAACTTGCTACTAAAGCAGAAGAAACAACTTGTAAATCAAATCAAGTATCATTTAGCAGAAAACGAAGAAGCTTCTACTTCTATACATACCTTAATCTTTACCATACAGCAGCAACCAAAAACCACAACATTGATGACAAAACCAAAGATAAAGCGATTGAATTCATAACCAGCAAACCTGTTGACTATGACTTCCTCGCCAGAATTATTACATATTTTGACCTTCTCAAAGACCCTTCAGAGAAATCAGATGACGAACCTCCTCCATCAATGCCCGCAATTGCTAAATACTTCTCTGAAAAAGCACTTCCACAAGCTGAAGATATACTTAAACAAAAATTCAAGCTAGACTTCCAGCCCATTATATTTGAAGATGAACTCTTCTTTACTCCACTAGCACCTCCACCAGAGCAAAATTTACAGCAAGAACCTCCTTTTCAGCAGAAGGGTTCAGAACAATAGATTCTGAACCCTGTTATAATAAATTCTTACTCTATTATAAGCTCCCACCAGTACCAACCCCAAAAACACTTGGATCTTTTCTACAACTACTTCAGCAATTACAGTTTGATAATAGTATAATTATCTCAGTTAACAACACCAATTCTGAAACACACATTTATCTCCCTAATGACAGCAACCTATTACCTAACCACAGAATTATTGAACAATTCAGCTTTAACAAATATTGAGACCTACCTCTCAAGTCATCCCCTTCTACGACAAACAATACTAACCAAGTACTCAATTTATCTATATGTACACATAATGTACGTGGATACAATGTTGACCTTAAACAGCAAGTCTGGGAAGATTTCTGTCTCTCCCACTATCTAAACATTATCAGTATTACTAAAACTAAAATAGCTAATACAAACCCTATAACTAAGTTACAAAAATCTAAGCACTTTACATACTATTGGTCTTGCACTAATAGCTCCAAAGCTGGTACAGCTATCATGATTGACAATCGACTCAAACCTCATGTTCATAAAATTCTTACTATTCCAGGATATGCAATTGCTATAGACATCTTTTTCAAATTCAACTTCAAGTTCAGAATTATCTCAGTATATTTATCTTGTGATGATCTACAACTAAGATTACAAATACAAGACTCTATTATACAATGGATCCAACAAGCTATCTCAGCCAATTTACAGACTATTGTCTTGGGAGACTTCAACGCCTCTGAAGACAACTCTCGCTCTCTCTCAATAAAATACAAACTACTTCAATATCTCCAATGCAACAATATGTATAATTTGGCCACTCACACTCAGTCATCAACTAGCACATGGCAAAGTAGTAGATCTCAAAATACCATTGATTACATCTGGGCTAATCACTCGATTCTTCATTATTTAACCTTATTTGATATAGATGACTCCAGTACCAGTACTAAAAGTAACCACAAAATTCTAATCTCATCTTGGATATTCACCATGCCCTTATAGGCAACCGTAGAACTGCAACAAAAACCCGAAGAAGAATCTTTCTCTATAAAAATATGGACAACGAACAATGGCAAACATACTCTGATCAAATCTCTTCTAACCTCAGAACCAATAAAATCCCACTATCTATAGACACATCAGAATCTCTTGAATGTACTTGGCACAAAATACAAATTAGTATCATTAATGCAGCCCTACAGCACATTCCTAACAAAAAATTTACTGTACGAAATTTTCAACATATATTTTCACCAAAAGCATCCCTACTACATAACCATCTTAAAAAACTTAGTAACATTATACGACAAGTCAAAATATCACTCAAAAACCAATCATTTATACCTATACAACACAACTCCACCATTGACAAACTCAATAGCACCCACCAACTAAATATCCCATATATTCCTCAAACACATAATCTCTTTACAAATTGGTTAACTACTAGTAATGAAGAATGGAAAGCATTATACCATGCTCGCAATATGGAAAACATTAAAGAAATTTGCCAACAAATTAACAACAGCATTTCTAAAAGATGTGATAAACTTCTATCCAGCCCTAAATCTATGATTAATAGCATCCTTAATCGTCACAAAGATTCTGTCAAATTTGACAACATTAAAACAGATAATGATATCATTACAGATACTCAAGAAATTAAATCCTATATACAACAACATTTTGACAATTGGACCAATTACCGAAATATTAACCAACAGATATTCAATTCAACATGGCAAAATGAATATAAACCTAAAACTAATATCTTAACCGATTGATATAACAGTGCTCTTAGTGAATTCTCTATAGAAGAGGTCTCAACCACCCTTTCTCAACTTCCAAATAACAAAGCATGTGGCCCTTCTGGAATTAGCTATGAAATGCTCAAACATGCAGGCTTTCCTTTCCTCCAAGCAGTTACCGCACTATTTAACAGATGTATCAGTACTAACTCAATTCCCAAACAATGGAAAGAGGGCAGAATCTTTCCAATTTCCAAAAAACCTATCTTTGATAGCAACTTAACTAATACCAGACCTATTAGCCTCTTGGAACATATCAAAAAATTATATACTAAACTTCTAACTAATCGCCTAAACCAGATATTCACAAAGTATAAGATCCTTTCTCCCTATAACTACATTGCTCTCCCTGGCAATTGTACCGCTATTCCAATCCATATACTCAATAATATAATTGAAGAAGCCTCCTGTAACTCGAAAGAGCTCTGGCTCCTATCTCAGGACATGAGTAAGGCCTATGACTCTGTCAACCTAAATCTATTCAAACTATCCCTCCAACGGATTAATATGCCAACGAAACTTATTAACATACTCAGCAACCTTTTATCAGACCGCCAAAATAAGGTTATTACTAATCTTGGGCTCACCAACTCTTACTCAGTTAAAAACGGTATTGATCAAGGAGAAACAATTACTCCTCTCTTCTGGAGGATCTACTATGATCCCCTTATCCACAAAATCTCTTCACAATTTACTGGATACACACTATCAACCTTATGGTTGACCAGCCTTCAACCCAAAACTAATCAACATCTTCAAACCTCAGTCTCAGTACTTGTATACATGGATGACACATTATAGATAGCCCAATCTTAAGAAGAGATAACCCAAATCACACAGATGGCTTCGTCTTTTTATCAAATGGCTGACATACAAGTTAACCCAACCAAGTCAATACTAGCCACTAATTCTAAGCCCTCCTCTATTCCTTTTATCAATTCAACAATTCAATCTATCCCAGCTAAACAACCCTTTAAATTCTTGGGCTGTTGGTTTACTCTTAACAACAAACAATCTGAGCAGATCAAACTAATTCAAAATGAAACCTTACAAATTAACCCATATTGCTAGTACAAAGAAAATCACAGACAAACAAATTGTTTATATTATTAACACAGTTATCAATCCTATACTAGAATATAGGATTCACAATATAGTACTTTCACATACTACATGCAACAATATTCTATCCAAATACCTTACAATAGCTAAGCACAAAGCTCATCTTGCAAGATCTATTCCGAATAGTACCATGTTAAACCCATATCTATATGGTATCCGTAACATATGGGACATCCAATTACAACATTATACAACCAACTTCCTTCAGCATCTAAACAGTCCCCACCTCTTAGGAACTACTACTCGTATTAGACTACAACAACTACAAAATAACCTGTGGTCAACTATTAATATACTTCAGCACCCACAACCAATAATAGATGGTTCAAACAAACAATCATTAAACTTCAAAATTATTCAGCTCTTTATACATCTTAACATATCTATTACAGCAAACTCTAATATTTTATAGCCCAATACAGTTCAACATAACCTACAACCATTAGAAAAAATAATTATCAATAATCCTAAATATATTTCCTTTAAGCGCCAACTCAGAAATACAAATTACTCTATCTTGAACAACTATGCACAGCTGATAATACTACCCTTTTGGAATAGAAACATCTATCTCCTTACCCAAAGGCCGAGAGCCACTATGGTTTCAAATACTTGAAAACACAGTTCTTGAAAATAAACATCAGCGTTCCTTGCTAGTACATTACCAACAACAGGGAATCAATATCTTTGCTTATAATACTTACAACATTCCAAAAAAATCAAAGCCCTGGCTACTTTCCTTTAATGATAATGAAATTATCATTGGCAAAATCTGTAAACACCTTACAGATTCTAATACAATCTCTATTACCCATTAGCAAACTAATATTAACACTCAAAACACAGATTACTACCTACTTCCACCTGTGGTTTGCAGCCCATGTACTGGCTGTCATCTTAATTCAAACAGAATAGTCTCAGCCTGTACTATCAACATATCAGCCATCACCTCTATACAATTTTTCGGTAGAGTTTTATCTAACTCCTTTAAGTTCAATGCTAACTATATAGACTTCATCTTCTCTACAGCAGTTAAATATCCACTATCCTCCCTTATCTTCTTTACTACCATCTATCCCTATTCAATACTCTGCTACATCTGAAATCTTCCACTCAAGTAACAAAACAAATAGCCTAATAGAAATTTCACTAGCCAATCTCTTATAACAATTTTAACTTTTATACTGATGGATCTGTTATCAATATAGGTACCAACCAGTGCTCTATGGGTATAGGTTGGGTTCAAGTAGATGATAATAACCATATAATCAACAAATTTTCTGCCAAGATTCATTTATAGCCAACTTTATACAAAGCTGAACTCCTATCTATCCTATCAGCTATCTCGACTACTCCATATAATTCTCTTATAAACATTTATACAGATTCTCAATCAATTATCTCCAAATTTACCAAGCTTAACTCAACAACCACCAACTCTAACAAAATCTTAAAGTTTAATGCATGGCCTTTGTGGCATACACTTCTTAATTTTATTAAGTCATTCAACATATGCCTCGTCTTTCATAAAGTCCAGGCCCATTCTGATAACACACTTAACAACCTAGCTAACTCATTAGCTAAACAACACATATCTGAAACATCACTAGAGTTCAACTATACTAATATTTATAATCCATTTCATTCTCTCCAATAGGAAGAAGAACAATATCCAGTTGATTCTCCTACTAGATTTTTTGTAAAAACGATTTGCAAAGCCCACATTTTAGCAATATGGTCATCTCAGAAGCGAAATAACGAATGGTCCTCTCTAAACTGACAAATAGATTGGAGATCTACATGGCTCTATTTTAACCATAATCAAAAACTCTCATATAACCTCACAAACTTCAAACTTAATCAACTCAAGTCCTTTAAGATTAAAATACTACTCAATGAACTCCCTACATATTCACTTTATCATACAATTTATCCCAAAATCTTCTATAGCGATAAATGTTTTTATTGTAACCTACCTGACTCTCCATCACACTGGTGTACTTGTGTTAACCCTAATATACTGTACCAAATACTTCTACCTACAATCTCAAACCATTTTCACTTAATTGAACTCAATATAACTCATAAAGAACTAGAAGACCTAATTCAAAAAGTCTATAGACATGAAGCTTTCCATAATATAGCTCTTCAGCCCTACTCATTCTATATAGAGCCAACTCTCAAAGGTCTAATTCCCCAATCACTAATCCAAACCCTTCAAAATTATAATATTTCTTACAAAACAGCAGCCAATATCATAATCAACCTATTACTTAAAATTAATGAACAATTATACAAACAAGCATGGAAACCTTACTGTACAAATTTTGCTAACTAGAAAAAACAAAAGTGCTTAAACTACCCATACAGTAACAATCTCAACCCTGCTCAACAACCTGACAATTCAAGCTTATTCGATGATTCTAACTCCCCTCAGCAAGTCAAAAATACTAATCGTACACGCAAAATATATACATACTCTTGTTTATGTAAAGAACCAGATCAATTACACTCACGTACAGGAATCTGCCCACCGGTAGGTTAGGCTAGGAAAAAAATCAATACTTGGTCCCATCTTTGGGTCAAGTACAATACCTCTTTAAACCACATTTTAACTATAGCAATCTAGGTGAGTCTTTGACCACTCTAGTAGGTTTAGGTCGCAGATAAATTTCTCCCTGTCTGAGCTCCTATTCTTGCATGTAATTTTATTTTTATTTGTACTGGTACAAATAGTAGTAGCTTTGTAAATTTCTATATTTAGTAGTTACTTTTGTAACTGCACTATAGCAATCTATATTGTAACTATTCCAAAATTACCAATAAAGATATGAGCAAGGCCTCACCTTAAAAAAAAAAAAAAAAAAAAAAAAAAAAAAAAAAAAAAAAATACAATTTTATAGCAGAAATTATATAATAAAAAAAAAAGTATAAAAAAAATAA
>CAJVPZ010000158.1:0-23696 GCA_910592135.1 Racocetra fulgida | reverse complement strand
ATTGACAGAGTCATATGCTTTACTCATGTCTTGTGAGAGTATCCATATTTGTTTTTTGTTACAAGTGGCATCTTCTATGAAATTGTTGAGTATGTTTATTAGGTTGTTTGTTGAGTTGCTTAGAAGTGCAACATAATTATGTTTGGGTTAATCAATTTGTAAGAATTTTGGTATAAAGTTTTTTTTTGTATTTAATTAGACTGATTGGTCTGGTGTTGTTAAAATTTCTGTTAAATTGAGGTTTTTTGGTGATAGGATAGATTCTACTGTCTTTCCATTGTTTAGGAATGTTTTGGGTATTGATATTAGTGATTTGAATCAGTTTGGCTATAATTAGTTAATTGATCTGAACTGAATAAATTTTGGTTAACTGGTTGAGGAAATTCTTAATCATATGACCAATAACAACTGAGTAATTGGTTGGCAAAATCGATATAATATAAAAATGATGTAAGGAGAGAGTAAAGGGTCTGAAAAGTTCTGAAAAAAAATAAATAAATATAAAGACAAGACAAAAATTTGAGTAAAGCACTGAGAATTTCCGATGATAGTATATAGCTAATCTTAACTGGTTGGCAATAGGTTGAATGAAATAATTTGGTTCGGTTAACTGATTAAAGAAATTTTTCTCAGTTCAAATCACTAATTGATACATCTGTTAAGGAGTGAAGTAATGGCTTGTAACATATTAGGTCCAATATATTTAATTATTTTATAGCAAATCTTTGATGGGCCACATGCTTTGTTATTAGGTAGCTGTTAGATTGTTTGTATAACTTCTTCTATACTAATTTCTCTAAATACAGAATCATACCATTTTGTTCTTTTTTCTGGTTTAGGTTGGTATTCTGCTTTTCAGTTTTGGTTGTAGTGTTGTATGGATGATGTGCTGTTTATTCATCATAATGATTACATATATGTTGTTTAATGTCATCTGGATTATTGATAATATCTGTGCTAGTCTTAATATTTTCAAAATGTACAGTATCCTTATGCCAATTTAGTATACTGTTTATTATCTTTGTTAGATTAGTAAGTAATTGGTCGCATCTTTTGTTTGTAGCTAGATTGATATGCTGTCTGAGATGTTGTATATTTTTAAGATTTCTTTTATTATATAGTGTTTTTCAGTATTCTTTGGTTTTTCGTACCTATGAGGCTAGATCTGATTAAAGATGTGGTGGTGTATTAATAGTGAAGTTGTGTTTGGTGTTGAGATTGTTGATTAGGTCTAGTATATTGTCTGGCAATATGATATTATGTGTAAAATATTTTTGAACCCAGTGTATTATATGTCTGATTGTTTTAAGGTCTTTGTGAAGTTGTGTTGCTTTGGGAGTAAATGAATAGAAAAAGTTTTTTGTTATAATTTTTTGTTAGTAATATGTTGGTATGCTGCATTAATAATACAGGTTTGTATTTTATGCCATGTCTTATCAAGGGATTCTGTTGTATCAGTATTGGTGGGAACTTGATGTATATTCATGTTTGAATTGATTTGATTTGTAAAGGATTCCTAGTTTTCTTTAGACATTTATTTGTAGTTAAATACTCTTCTTTTACACTTGAATTTTTGGTTGGTTCTAAAAAGTGCGACTGGGAACAGCCAGGTTGAGATCAGAATTTGATAGTCACTATTTGTAGAGAATGATAAATTGTCTATTTTGAATTTGTGTAGATATGGTATTAGTGTATTACTAGCCCATATATAATCGATTCTGGTATGATATCAGGGGTCCGTATTGTTTCACTGACAATCACTTCAAAGACATCACATTTTACCGAACCCATTTTACCAACAAGCTTTTTTTACAGATGATTACTTCACCAACATTTAATTTACCACATGCTTGTTTTACCGACAAGTTAATTTTTACAATACAGAAATTCAACAAAAATCGTTTAACTAACAAGTTTAATTTACAGACAAGCTCACGTTACCGACACTAAAATTTACTGACAATACATTTCACTGATGATAAAGTGTAGAAATTATATCCAGGGAGAATTAAAGATATTTAAATAAAAAAAAATAGAATGTTAGTGTCAATGTCTGGCGAAGAATTATGTTATTTTAGTAAAAAAGAAAAAAAAAGATCTACATGATACTTGACTCAAATTATTAATTTAGGGAAAAGTATAGGATTGTATCTGGCAAGGTTTAGGATATTTATGTAAAAAAAAAAAAATAAAATGTTAGTATCATCGTTCAGCGAAGAATTGTTATTTGAGTAAAAGAGAGAAAAAAAAGATCAATGCAATACTTGACTTGAATTATTAATCCAGGGAAAAGCATAGGATTGTATCTGGCAAAATTTAGGATATTTATGTAAAAAAAAAAAAAAATATAATGTTAGTGTCAATATTCAGCGAAAAATTATGCTATTTGAGTAAAAGAGAGAAAAAAAGATCAACACGATACTTGACTTGAATTATTAATCAGAAAAAAGTGTAGAATTGTATTTGGTGAGAATTAGGATATTTATGTAAAAAAAAAAAAAATAGAATGCTAGTGTCAATGTCCAGCGAAGAATTATGTTATTTAAGTAAAAGAGAGAAAAAAAAGATCAACGCGATACTGACTCGAATTATTAATCCAGAAAAAAGGTAGAATTGTATTCAGCAAGAATTAGGATATTTATATAAAAAAAAAAAAAATAGAATATTAGTGTCAATGTCCAGCGAAGAATTGTATTGAGTAAAAGAGAGAAAAAAAGATCAATACGATAATTGACTTGAATTATTAATCCAGAGAAGAGTGTAGGATTATATCCGGCAAGGTTTAGGATATTTATGTAAAAAAAAAAATAGAATGTTAGTGTCAATATTCAACGAAGAATTGTTATTTGAGTAAAAGAGAGAAAAAAAAAATCAATGTGATACTTGATTCGAATTATTAATCCAGAGAAAAGTGTAGGATTGTATCTGGTGAGAATTAGGATATTTATGTAAAAAAATAGAATGTTAGTGTCAATATCCAGTGAAGAATTATGTTATTTGAGAAAACAAAAGATCAATGCGATACTTGACTCGAATTATTAATCCAGGGAAAAGTGTAGGATTGTATCTGGCAAGGTTTAGAATGTTTATATAAAAAAAAATAAATAAAATGTTAGTATCAATGTTCTGCAAAGAATTTTTATTTGAATAAAAGAGAGAAAAAAAAAGATCAACACGATACTTGACTCGAATTATTAATTTAGAGAAAAGTATAGGATTGTGTCCGGCAAGTATTAGGATATTTATGTAAAAAAAAATATATATAGAATGTTAGAGTCAATGTCCAGCGAAGAATTGTTAATTAAGTAAAAGAGAGAAAAAAAGATCAATGCGATACTTGACTCGAATTATTAATTTAAGGAAAAGTGTAGGATTGTATCTGGCGAGTATTAGGATATTTATGTAAAAAAAAAAATAGAATGTTAGTGTCAATGTCTAGTGAAGAATTGTGTTATTTGAGTAAAAGAAAGAAAAAAAGATCAATGCGACACTTGACTTGAATTATTAATCCAGGGAAAAGTATAGAATTGTATCCGGTGAGAATTAGGATATTTATGTAAAAAAAAAAAAATAGAATGTTAGTGTCAATGTCTAGCGAAGAATTATATTATTTGAATAAGAGAAAAAAAAGATCAATGTGATACTTGACTCGAATTATTAATCCAGAAAAAAAGGTAGGATTGTATCTAGTGAGAATTAGGATATTTATGTAAAAAAAAAAATAATAGAATGTTAGTATCAATGTCTAGCAAAGAATTGTAGTGAGTAAAAGAGAGAAAAAAAAAGATCACGTGATACTTGACTCGAATTATTAATCTAATAAAAATAAAATGTTAGAGTCAATGCCCAGCAAAGAATTGTGGTATTTGAGTAAAGAGAGAAAAAAAAGATCAACACGATGAGAATATCCAGCATATAAAAATAGTACTAGCGATATAAAGTTTTTTTTATCATGATTCTATTAACATAATATCCATTAATCTAAATTAATTTAATTCATTATAATACGTATCTAGTGTAACAAGTAAAAATTACATTGAACTTTATTATATTTCATTAGCATAGTTTCATTTTTATATAGATACACTTATATATAAAAAAATGAAACTATACTAATAAAATATAATAAAGTTCAGTGAAATGTTTATTCGTTACATTAGTATAATCAGCTTGTCATGCTTACAGTATCTACTTATGCACATACATAATATGTAATTTGATGACAAATGATATATTTGTTAAGAGAAACTCTAACAATTACCTCCAAAGTTAAATTGATTTATTATAAATGATTTTCATATGTTTGAATTTTCTTTTCATTTATTGAAAAAATATAAATTTGATCTTCACTTAATTCAGCAATTAATTATTTCATGAAATAGAATTAACAGTAGATATCATAGAAAAAAATAATAAATATGTACTTAAAGAAGGAAAAGCATTATGAAAGTTATGTACTAATATTGCACTTGTGTGTGAAAATAAAAGATTCAATTTATATACAGGCGTGTAAAAAGTGAGTAATGTAAAATAATATTTGGAAAGGAATTAACAATAAGATACATATAAAAAGAAATTAAGCTGTACCGAAGCCATAATATTATGCTTGAATGTGAAAACAACGATTCTAATAAAGTATTTTACGCGTAGGCATATGAAAAGAAATAAGAAATCTTGTATATTTTTGCACCTAATAATAGGAAATTGTGAAATAGAATGTTTTATGCCTCTTTTAAGAACAAAAAAATCTATTATCATGATAACTTTTAATAAATTTATATAAAGAGTTTATTCACGCAAAGTAATTTGAAATTCACGATTTACTCCTTTTCACCAAAAAATAATCCTTTGAAAGCGCTTTATTACTATTATTTTTTTTTTATTCTTTTATTCATTAATTTTACCTTTATTCATTTTTATATGCACCATAATAGTATAAAATGAATAATATTATTTGTGAAGTCGTTTCATCTTCTTATAGCAATGATAAGCATAATATTTCAGGTTATCTAATGAATAAAGATAAGAGTCGAAGGAATTCGGTTTACTGGTACTGCAAGAAGCGGAATATATTGCGATATAATAGACGTGCTGTAACAAAGCTAGTTGATGGTAAACATTATCTTAAAAGTACATCAGACTACAATTATATGGTGGAGGCAAGCCGATCATATGTTGCAAAAACTATCCTAAGATTAAAGAACATGTGCAATATTCTCATGATAAACCTGCACATATTGTGCAAGATATTATCATGAATAGCACTCAAAATATCTATCCATACCTTCTGTCATCCAATTCACTTCGTCAAACAATCTCTCGAGTTCGAAATTTTGATCTTCCTACTGAACCTTCATCTTTGGAAAATCTGGTTATTCCTGATAATATGAAAAGAACTTTGAATGGGCTTGATTTTTTAATATATGATTCTATTGTCAGTCAAGATAGAATTTTAATATTCACAACTGTTAATAACATTCGCTATCTGAATCAATCTCCGTACTGGCTGATGGACGGCACCTTTAAGACAATGCCAACCTTTTTTAGACAATTGTACACTATTCATGGTATATATTATTTTCGCATAATTACATGCAGAGGTGTAATTTCAAATTTTGGCCCAAATTAAGCTTAATTTGGGCTATTATTCGAAATAAACTCATAAGCGTTATTACGCGAAAATACAGTATTATTATTATTATTATTATTATTATTATTATTTATTGTTATTATTATTATTTATTTTCTTTTATTAATATTATTTATTATTATTTATTTTCTTTATTTTTTTAATTTTATTTAGGATGCATTGGCGGAAATGATAATTCAAGAATAATGCTCCTAGTTTTTGTTTCAATAACAAGTAAAACTGAAGAGTTTTATAGAAGAGTGTTCCATGAGTTGATAGAATTTGGCATAGAGAATGGCATCAACTTGCGTCCGCAAGTGGTTCTGACTGATTTTTAAACTGCTGCTATAAACACTATCCAATTAGAATTCGATGAGGTTCAATGTAAGGGTTGTCACTTTCACTTAGCGCAGAATATTTATCACCAAATTCAAATGTCTGGGCTTGCTTCGAGATACAGGACGGATGAAGAGTTTAGTTTGCTCATGTGACATATTCATGCATTAGCCTTTATTCCTCATACAGAAATACCTCAAGCATTTGAAGAATTAAAAGCAAACTTACCAGTTGAAGCCAATAACATTATACAGTGGTTCAAAAATTATTACATCTATGATAGAATTAGGCGTGTGCATAGAAATGGTAACGTTATTAGGTCGGAACCCTTATTTTTACCTAATTTTTGGTCGGTGGTCGACAATATAGAGTTTGCTTATCCTCAGACTCAGAATTCTGTCAAGGCATGGTACAGGTAGTGGAAGTTGTTGATTAATTGTGTGCACGCAGGTGTTTTTAGAATTATTCGGGAAATTCAAAAAGAGGAGAATCAGGTTCAACTTAACACTGAGGCAATTTTAAGAGGAGCACCAAGGCCAATGCAGAAAAGGTGATATAATGAACATGAATGGTGTATTCAGACAGTATTTAATGATCGTTTAAATAGATCTGTTATAGATTACCTGCGCGAAATTGCGTATAATATTTCTTTTTAAAGAAATTTTTTTTTTTTTTTCTCAGAGAGTTTTTTTTTTTTAAAAAAATAATGTGGTTGGTCATGTTATTTTGACATATCTTTTAGTTTAACTATTTTGTCATTTATTATTTTTCAATTAGATATTGCATAAATAAGATGTTTTTTATACTGGTTATTAAATGAAAATGTAATCTTTATTTGCTAAAACAATAAATACAAATAAAAATTATTCAATTGCTATAAAAATTATAAGTAGTAATGGGATTACTATGAAGAATATTTAATTGCGACAATAAATTTTGCCTATTTTAACCTGAGTAGTTCCATCACTAATTACAAATATATATTTTTAACTAGTGATATTTATATTTATTAAAGTAATTTTATTTATGCAACATCTAATGATTTGTAATAATATAAGCAATTATATATCAGTTTGGGCTTTTCTTGCACAAATAATTGTCAATTTCACTAGATATTGATTTTAATAACCTTAATTTTTCGTTGTACACAATTCTAACTTTTCCCTAGATTAATAATTCAAGCCAAGTATCGCGTTAATCTTTTTTCTCTTTTTTACTCAAATAACAATTCTTTACTGGACATTGACACTAACATTCTATTTTTTTTTTTTACATAAATATCCTAAACCTTGCCGGATACAATCCTACACTTTTCCTAGATTAATAATTCGAGTCAAGTATAATGTGATCTTTTTTTTCTCTCTTTTATCAAATAGCATAATTCTTTGCTAGACATTGACACTAACATTTTATTTTTTATTTATTTTTTTTTTTACATAAATATTCTAATTCTCGCTGGATACAATCCTACACTTTTCACTGGATTAATAATTCGAGTCAAGCATTGTGTTGATCTTTTTTTTTCTCTCTTTTACTCAAATAACAATTCGTTGCTGAACATTGACTCTAACATTCTATATTTTTTTTTATATAAATATCCTAATTCTCGCCGGATACAATCCTACACTTTTCTCTAGATTAATAATTCAAGTCAAGTATCACATTGATCTTTTTTTTCTCTTACTCAAATAATATAATTCTTTGCTGGATATTGACACTAATATTCTATTTTTTTTTTACATAAATATCCTAATTCTCGCTGGATACAATCCTACCTTTTTTTCTGAATTAATAATTCGAGTCAAGTATCGCATTGATCTTTTTTTTCACTTACTCAAATAATATAATTCTTTGCTGGACATTGACTCTAACATTCTATTTTTTTTTTTTTTTACATAAATATCCTATTTTTCGTTGGATACAATCCTACACTTTTCCCTGGATTAATAATTCAAGTCAAGTATTGCATTGATCTTTTTTTTTCTCTCTTTTACTCAAATAACAATTCTTTGCTAAACATTAACAATAATATCTTTTTTTTTTTTTACATAAATATCCTAAACCTTGCCAGATATAATCCTACACTTTTTCTAGATTAATAATTCGAGTCAAGTATCATGTTGATCTTTTTTTTTTCAAATAATATAATTCTTCGCTGGACATTGACACTAACATTCTATTTTTTTTTATATAAATATCCTAATTCTCGCCAGATACAATCCTACACTTTTCCCTGATTAATAATTCGAGTCAAGTATCACGTTGATCTTTTGTTTTCTCAAATAACATAATTCTTCACTGGATATTGACACTAACATTCTATTTTTTTTATATAAATATCCTAATTCTCACCAGATACAATCCTACACTTTTCCCTGGATTAATAATTCGAGTCAAGTATCGTGTTGATCTTTTTTTTTCTCTCTTTTACTCAAATAAAAATTCTTCGCAAAACATTGACACTAACATTCTATTTTTTTTTACATAAATATCCTAAACCTTGCCGTATACAATTCTACACTTTTCCCTGGATTAATAATTCGAGTCAAGTATCGCATTGATCTTATTTTTCTCTTACTCAAATAATATAATTCTTCACTGGACATTGACACTAACATTCTATTTTTTTTTTTTACATAAATATCCTAATTCTCGTCAGATACAATCCTACACTTTTCTCTGGATTAATAATTCGAGTCAAGTATTGCATTGATCTTTTTTTTTTCTCTTTTACTCAATAACAATTCTTCGCTGAACGTTGACACTAACATTCTATTTTTTTTTTTTTTTACATAAATATCCTAATTCTCACTGGATACAATCCTACACTTTTCCCTAGATTAATAATTCAAGTCAAGTATTGCATTGATCTTTTTTTTTCTCTCTTTTACTCAAATAACAATTCTTTGCTAAACATTGACAATAATATCTTTTTTTTTTTTTTACATAAATATCCTAAACCTTGCCAGATATAATCCTACACTTTTCTCTGGATTAATAATTCGAGTCAAGTATCATGTTGATCTTTTTTTTCTCTCTTTTACTCAAATAACAATTTTTTGCTGAACGTTGACACTAACATTCTATTTTTTTTTTTTTTTACATAAATATCCTAAACCTTGCCGGACACAATCCTACACTTTTTCCTAGATTAATAATTCGAGTCAAGTATCTTGTTGATCTTTTTTTTCTCTCTTTTACTTAAATAACAATTCTTTGCTGAACATTGACACTAACATTCTATTTTTAATTTTTTACATAAATATCCTAAACCTTGCCGGATACAATCCTACACTTTTCCCTGGATTAATAATTCGAGTCAAGTATCATATTGGTCTTTTTTTTCTCTTACTAAAATAACACAATTCTTTGCCAGACATTGACACTAACATTCTATTTTTTTTTTTTGCCTAAATATCTTTAATTCTTGCAGGATATAATTTCTACACTTTATCATCAGTAAAATGTAATGTCAGTAAATTTTAGTGTTGGTAACGTGAGCTTGTCTGTAAATTGCACTTGTCGGTTAACCGATTTTTGGTAAATTTCTTGTGTTGGTAAAAATTAACTTGTCGGTAAAACAAGCATGTTGGTAAATTAAATGTTGGTAAATTAATTGTCAGTAAAGTAATCATCTGTAAAAAAAGCTTGTGGTAAAATAGTTCAGTAAAATGTGCTGTCTTCAAAGTGAATGTCAGTGAGTTGAAGAGATCTCTGATATCAGGTGCTTTGCTAAGTATATGCTGCAAATTATTTGTGTAGTCTGCTAAGTTATACATATTAGTACTGTGTAGATAGTTGAATAGTTGAAATTTAGTAGCTGATGATATGGTTGTGTCAATATTTGGTTAAAGTCACCAAGGATTATTGGATGTAGGTTTAATGCTATAGCTTGTTGTATCTTTGTTATGACTTTGTTTTGTGATAATTTGGATGTGTTGTATTAGTTGAAGAAAGATAGACAGAAATGATTCGCAATTTGTGATCATTTTTGAAAATAGGTCTATTGCCATTGCATCTCCTGTGTGGTTAAGAATATTGTGAATATGGGGCTAGAATTGTTTTTAAATTATAATGCATATGCTTTCTTTAGTGTCTAATAAATTTGACCAGTAGTAGGAGTAGTGGTCTGTGTTAAGAAATT
This sequence comes from Racocetra fulgida, assembly GCA_910592135.1. Classification (NCBI taxonomy): domain Eukaryota; kingdom Fungi; phylum Glomeromycota; class Glomeromycetes; order Diversisporales; family Gigasporaceae; genus Racocetra; species Racocetra fulgida. Next base: position 13,587 of record CAJVPZ010000158.1, on the reverse strand, counting down.
ATATATTTGTGTTGTTAGAAATTTTTGTTTCAGTAAGACTAACTATATATTATGGGTTAGGCAGTAGGTTTCCTATAGCAATTATTTCTCTGGCATGTTGTATCCTTGTATATTGTGGGTAGCAATATTTAGCTGTAGGGAGGAGTTGGAATTCTGTATGTTTCCTGTAGGTGTAGTTTGGTTATTGTGGTGGTAGTGAATAGTATTCTAAGTAGGTGAGTGAGTTGATTCAATTTCATTATCTAGAAATAAATTATTATTAATGTTTGGTATATTAAACAGATGGGTTAGAAAAGCAGAGTATATAGTAGTATGTGATTTAAGTGGGGTTTATAGAAATTCTTTAATTGTCTTAATAGTTAATTGAGTATAATTATGAGGTATGCTTGATTCATTGGGTAGATATATATGTGCTTCATGGTGTGAGTTATGTATAGAAAATCTTAGGTCTGGTTTAAAATTTTCTGATATATTTTGTTACAGATGTTGGATAAATAATACAATTGTAGTTTCAGTCTTTATTATTAGTAGCTTATAGAATTGTAAGAATATGTTGTAGCATGTAGACAAGTTGCAGGATTCTAAGAATGTTGATTGCAAACTTGCCAGATTAGTATCTTTTATATAGTTGCTTGCCATATACCCAGTTCTAACAGTTTCCAAAGAACTTGTAGCCTGCTCTGTACATTGGGTCTGACTGTCATTATCATCAGCCTTCAGGTAAATAGGCTTTACCATCTGCCTACTTACATCATTCTCTTTACTAAATACAATGAGTGTTTTTTTAATAAAGCGGAGGCTGCATCTATGTTGATTATAAAGATACATTTATTGAAAAGAAGGAGATGGCTCAAGAAAGAGTGAATCCTCAAGTTCAACTAGTTAGAAGTTAATTTTAAATTTTTCTAAAAAATATTTTTCTGCTTTGGGTTTAGAAGTGTTATTAAAGTGTTTAATGATTAAATTGAGTGATGTTCTTTAATTTTTGATAAAGTTATAGTATGTTATAACTATGCCTAAGTAGTCTGTTTCAATTAGAGATTTGGTGAGAAATTCTGTAGCTTCTTGTTTAATTTTGTTGAGGATATTGTGATTTTGTGCAGTGATATGATAGTACTCAGCTAAATATTGGTAGAAGAAAAATCCTCTTTTTTTAGAATTAGTTTTAATTGAGTTTAGTTTACAGATTTGTTCATCAAATTCTGTTGCGAGTTGATCTATGATTTTGGTAGGTATAAGTTTAGTAAATGTTGCTTCATGTTTGCTATCTTTATAGAAAATTGAAGTATTAAGAGAAGGTATTTTTAAAGTTGATTTGTCTTCTGAAGCTTGTTTAGGGTATTGTAATATTAACAAATTTTTATTAACATTTTTCTTATACTTTTCCTTAAATTTTATTATATTTTCTATATGTTTATTATATATTTTATTATTTTATTAGTTTATTTACATAGTTTATAGTATATTTTATCTATTTTAGATGTTTATACAATAGTTTATTACATAATTTATTAGTACACTTTTTACAGAATTCTATTTAAAGCAATATTTGCTTTAATATTTAATTATTAGTTCTTTTAACATAACAGTATACAATGCAAGACTACACAAGTAACACAAAACATATGAAATGCCACAGGATCTTCTAGAATGATAGATTAATAGTCATTTAATTGTATTACTAATTATAGAAATAAGAGCTTTATTAGTGAGTTTATAGCATTATTTTATATCGTTATTATATAACGGTATTAGACAGTGTTATTAGACGGCGTTATTTCATATCGTTATCATTTTTGTAACTATTTTTAGCCTTAAAATAGCATTATGATGACTAAAATAATAGTATATAGTATTATTGCAATGATTTGCAATAATTTACATTAGTAATATAATGATTTACAGCATTATTTCTTAACATTATTATATGTTGTTATTATATGGCATTATCGAAAGATATATAAACTCTGCCTCTTCCTCAAGGCAGAAAGACATTAATATATACTCCCCAATTAATCCTTTAAATATTTATATCACTTCTGGCTATATCTAACCCTTCTCTTTGTCTATTTTCTTGTATTAAAAGCCTTATTATTGTATAATAAACTGTAATTCTATATTAAATACTAGTAAGATTGGTGGTGCTTCGCACCATCCATCTTATTCAATATTTAAGAAAAATTTAGTAAATCCTAAATAGAATAAAATAAATTTATTAATTATTCGCTATTAAATTGAAATAAATAAGCATAGGTGATAACAAATATTAATAATAAGTTGTGAAATCGCAAATTTTAGTAAACCTTGAAGCTTTTAAAGTATGTAGCATTTGTATATTTCAATTAAGGGAATATTGTAACAAATTAAATTTTATATTTCTATATTATTGTAAATAATTTCTTTATTTTCTTGGTAAATCATCCGAACATGCATAGTTGATTAGTAATTCCCCATCCATTCTGGTAACAATGTCTAAATTTAAATTATTTTATAACTTATATTAAAATAGTAATGATGAGTGACTTAGTAGTATGAAAATCAGATGAATAATGTAAAGAATGAAAAAACTGTGTATGCGTAGTTATACTAAGACTGTGTGTATCTTGAGATCTTTCAGTATCTACGTTGTTTTTACAGCGTATATATCCAAATTTTGGTGTAAACATTGAATTTCAGTGTTTACGTGATGGGACAATAAAATATATATAAAGATTATGAATTTAATAAACGAAAGGACAGTTGATTAAGTTCTTTTATTTCTACTTTTAATTATCACCAAATAATAAAGTATATACTTATCTGAATTTTCCTTTGAGACTTTGACTTTAAATTTGACTTGTAACTTTAATCAACCCTTTCGAGACTCAATTCGGCAGACTAAATTGACTTGTAACTTCAATTTGGATATAAAGACTCGAATTCTGGTGGAATCAAATATTGCCATTCACATTAGTGACTTGTGAATATTATGGAAAAAACAATACTTATAAGTAGTTATTCAACTCTGTTAATTCACCACTGGACATAAAGTTATTATCAGTATTACTTGATCATCATTCGCTTTACCTCACTATCCTTATTGAGATATCCCTAACAGCATTATCTGTAGTTACATCATCCTATTATCACACCTCTTAATATTAAAGCCTTCGTTTCATAGTATTATATTGTCTCAATAAATCTCTAACAGTTATAAATGACTCACTTCATTTTCCAAGTTTATCTTTATCTCCCCATACACCGTTGGCCTTCTATCTATATTATTTTTATAAGCTCTCTCATCAACAGTTACAACATAAGATAAATTAAAAAATTTTTAGAAGTAATGAATAATAAATGTAAATACTGTATTAAATCATAAGAAATGATCAAGTGCTTAAAATCGAGAGATGAAAAACATTAGTGAAATACAATGTGTGAAATTGTTACTAAAAAAGAAACAACTATGCTAAAATATCTCATTAAAATCATAAACCTACCCACAGATAATATTATAAATCTACCCAAATTATTAAACTACCTGCTGTTGAAGATTGTAAGAGAAATGCTAATCAAAACTAACCAAAATTGTTTTCCTACTATAGTTTAAAAAAAAAAACAAATACAGAATATGTTAGTATTTAAAATAATTTTAACTCATTATACAAAACATATAAAAATAAAAAAAAAGGAAATTTATTTTGCTTAAATATAAGGATATAACTCTTGTTAGGATATAACCCAGTGGAATATAATTCCGGTAAGATTGAAATGTTCCTAAATCCGCGCAATTGAATAACATTCGAATGGCAAAATTTGGTCAAAATGTTATATAACAAAAATAACAATCTTGCTAAATTATAAATTTATTTAGCCCAGACATTAGGGTTGGATTTGGCCAATTTTCATTTGGGCTGTCTCAATTAAAAATCGAGACTAAAATTGTCAAAAACGTTAAAATACATAACTTTTCACTTAAATTATATAGATAGATAAATAGATCAAAAACGTTAAAGTGCACAAACCCAAATTTCCTACAGATTTATTTAAGACCAATCAAGAACGTTAAAGCACACAGACCTAAAATTAAAGTATATAGATAGATAGATAGATAGATCAAAAAGTTAAAGTTAAAGCATACAGACTCAAAATTAAAGTATATAGATAGATTAAATTATATAGATAGATAGATGGATAGATCAAAAACGTTAAAGTACACAAACCCAAATTTTCCACAGCTTTTGGTTACAACCAATCAAGAACGTTAAAGCACACAGACCCAAAATTAAAGTATATATATAGATAGATATATACTATACATATGTACCTCTTGATGAATAAATACTGTCAAACCTCTCAATACTGATATATTTAGTGGACATGTTTTGTATCAGTATTGAGAGGCTATCAGATTTGAAAACATACTGTCAAACCTCTCAATACTGATATATATAGTGGACATGTTTTGTATCAGTATTGAGAGGCTATCAGATTTGAAAACATACTGTCAAACCTTTCAAAATCGATTTATATAGTAGACAGGTTTTATAATGGAAGAAACTTCGTATATTAATTTTTTATCAATTAGACAGGTTTTATAGCGGAAGCAAACTTGATAGATTAATTTTATATTGAATTGGATAGGTTAACAATTGGTTTTGGGAAGTTCAATAGTATAGTAGAAATAGACTTAGTATATCAATCCTTTATTAGATTAGATGGTTATTGACAGTGGTTTTGGAAGATTTAACACATTATTTTTAAGAAAAAGCTCTACTATGTTTATGTTTATATGGCTTAGAGAAATTGATAATAGGAATTCAAAAGCTTCTCTCCAAGCTGTATCTAAAAGTAGTAGTGATCTAACATGAACCAACATTGCAGGGGCAATTAATTGATGATCTTATCTTGATTTAGTAAATTTATACAGAGTAGTGCAAAACTTGCCACCATATACTATTAGATATAGTGGGTTTATAGTATTTTTATTGTATTTTTATAGTAAAATTATTGTTTTTCTATTGATATTTTTGAGTAAACCTTGTTATTTTTGTCTTCTTGTTTAGTTATTTTATAGTATTTTTGTTTTAGTTTAGGCTTTTCTTTAGTTTTTCTTGTTTAAAACATTCTTTAACCACTCTTATATGTTAAGTCAAGTAAGATATTTGCTTGACTTAACTAGCAACGACATATTTTATTATTATTATATCTAATTTTTAGTTAAGCCAAGCAAGTATATTACAGTATGCTTTATATAATTGTTCAAGAATTGCTTTATATAATGCTTCTTTGTTATGTAGATAGTTTTCTTTTTCTTTTCTATAGTCGCAGTTTTTGTTAGTACAAGTAAGAGTGTAAAAATTGGTGAATTTGGATAAGAGAAGTTTGCATTCATATATGGTTTCAGGCTTGCTGAATTTGAATTTTTCAGGAAGAAATTTTGTTAAATTAAAGACAAGTTCTTTGCAAATTTGTGATTTAATACACTTATAAGTTTCTTCCTTATCTGGTGATGTTAAAAATTGTCAACAGTATATAGTGTATGTTGATTTAACCATTTGTCTAAGTTAGTAAAAGAATCTTTAAGTGAGGAAATGTTAAATTTTTCAAGAAATGTGGTTTTAGGAAGGTTGAAAAGGATTGTAACATTGAATATTTAGTCTGTTTTAAAAGAAAAGATTGGTTTGTTTTCATCAGTTGATTTAATTTTGGAGATAACTTTAAAGTATTTAGGTCTAAAGTTGAAATCTTGGCAAAATTGTTGTAGTTAATGATTTGGTAGTTGTTTAATAAATAGAGGTGTAGTCATGCAAGATTAAGACATATTATATGGTGGAATAGAGATAGCTAATACAAAGATTTCTTTGTAGTTGAGTTTGGTAAAAAGTATAGTAATAAATTTAAGAATAAGGTTTTTAAGCAATAATTCTAAGAATGTAAATAGAATTGGAGCTTCTGAGCTTATATCAGAGTTTCCTTTGTAGATAAGGTCTGTAAGAAATTTAGGTTTGTCTGTTACCATTATGCGAATAAGATATTGAAAGTTTGCTTTCATAGCAGGTCTAATTATGTGGCTTTGTTGGTTTACTCTTGCTGGTTTAATTTCTTTGTGTTATATAAGAATTTTTTAAGAAAAGCAAGTAGTTGATGAGAAAGTGTTGTTTGAAGCCTCTTATTAAGCTTCATTTCATTTGTAATTGGGTAATTTGCAAGCCAGTTAAAGGCTGGATTTGATTTAGACTTGGTATTAGGTTGGTTTTGTTGGCTATTAAAAGTTGATTGCTTAAGTTTTTGAGTTGTTTATATAGAAGAAGATGATGATTCTTAGATTGTTTGTTTAGGATTAATTGGTTTGTCTGTTTCTATCTGGATTGTTTGTACATTGTTGGAGGTTGATGTAAGTGAAAGTAGTGTATCAGGAGGGTTAATAGTCTTGATAGATGAAGTATTTTGATTTTGTTCTTCTTGGAATAGTTTAAGGCAGTCAATGTGGAAAGCCTCATTATCATAAAATAAAGCATCATTTGTAAGATGATGAATATTATTAATTTTTTTGCAGCTTATAACTGCCTAGTATTTAGGACATGTGTGCTGTTCAGAAATAGAAGTTGGAGAAGCTAGTACCATTTGTATTGATGATTGCAAGGCTAAAGAAAGTTTCTTTGCTTGTTTGTTAGATGTTGTAGAGCTGGCAGTTACTTGAATATTATATGTTTTATTTAAATCTGATACAAAGTTAGTATAAAAGCTACTATATAGACAAATAACTATTTGGGTAGTTGGTAGTACAGGTAAGAAATGTGTTAATCAGTAGTTTTTTAGATTTTTAGTATAACAGCTGATCGGGCAGAATTGGGTAGGGATAGCAATGATTTTGTCAGGTTCTTTATAGATTGCTATACCGAAAGATTTAGCATAGTTAGCATAAAAGTAGTCAAAGTTTAAAGAGTCTGGAGTTTGAGTTACTGGAGCAGTTATTGTGTTGTTTGATATATGAAGTATTGATATAGAAAGTACAAAGTACTAGTTTCACATTTGCTTTTTTTTTTTTTTTGAATATTAATAGTGAGACCATGTCTCTGTCTTTATTAAAATTTAATTTAACTTTCTTACAAAGCAAAGAATATACAGCTCTCTTACAAGAAAAGAGAATATAACTCTTATACAAAGAAAAAAATAAATTTAAACTTCATATCCTAAGATAGCCAGAAAAGAAACTCAGACTGATTTATCTGCGGCCTAAACCAACTAGGGTGGTCATGGCTTACCTAGATTTGTAGATTAGTAATTATATAGTTTAAGTTTGTTTGGTATTTGATCCAGGAGCTCTTTAACTTACCGACACTCACTTCGACGACACCACATTTTACCGAACCCATTTTACTGACAAGCTTTTTTTACAGACGATTAATTCACCAATATTTAATTTACCAACATGCTTACCTTACCGACTAGTTAATTTTTAATGACACAAAAATTCACTAAAAATCATTTTACCTACAAGTTCAATTTACAGACAAGCTCACTTTACCGACACAAAAATTCACTGACAATATATTTCACCAACGATAAAAAATATTTAATTAAAATATAAAGCTATGCAAAAATTACTCGAGTCTAATTAAGAACATTTCAGAAAATGGTTCCTTTTATGAAACCTGATTTATTAAATCTACAAATTTCAACATCATCTATCTCAGCATCATTAACACAGTTAAATAACGCTATCATTAGTGAATGAACCTGGGTTGGGTTACCCGTGTATACCTGGGTGGGTCAGGTATCCGGTTGTAATTGTGTCTATACATGGATGCTGAAATTGCCCATCTTACAGCTATTATCATAATTTCTGGGACACCTGATCATTACCCAAAATCTTTTTGGTTGTTCGGTAAATTACTCAACTCTCTGGAAACTAAATCGCTGTCTTTGGACCTTCAGTCCAGAGGCAGTGATATAATTTCTGGAGAGTTAGGTAATTTACCGAACAACCAAAAAGATTTCAGATAATGAGCAGATGTCCCAGAAATTATAATAATAGCTGTAATAAAAAAGTAATTATGGTATTAAGCTGCTGAAATTAGTTTTATGTAGTGCCAAAATTATTTTTCATATTTGCCGAAATTATTGCCGAAATTTTCTGAACTCTTTTAATCAAAATACATCATATAATATAGTTATTTCGAAGGGCTTCATATAAAAAATTTAGTAATGCCGAATTGTTTGCCGAAAATACGATTTTTCAAAAATAATTTCGGCACCCATGTATAGGTGACGCTCGGCGCAATTAGTAATAGTTATATCCTGGGCAGTTGGGTATAAGCGGGGCTGAAAGTCCCGCTTATACACATAATGCCCAGGGTATAACTGATTTATGCCCTGCGATCTTGATATAGTGACCAGGGTATAATAGTTGTTATTTCTAGGAGAATGTCCCTTTAGGGTGTTCGGTCAACAAAATTATATGTAGTATCATATAAATAATTTATTAAAACTTCATTACATGACGTCACATAATTTTGATTTACTTGGATAATCCAGTAATTTAGGTAGTACAACTTAAATGCACATGAACTTAAATGCGCATTGTGCACTAATTAAATTTTACAGAAAGATACCAAGGATCTACGGATCAGCCAGAGTTACAAGAAAATATATGTAATACAGTACTGTAGTTGTTTTTATATTGTAAACGAAACTCCATATCGACGGATTTCGGAATTGGTTTGCGGGTGTATAAATATAATTTAAGAGTAATTAACAATAACGAAACAAAAGTTTTGTATTGTTATTGTTATTATCCCTTAGATTATTTTTATACATTCAATAAAAGCCTACATTAAACAGCGTGCATTTTTTACAAACCCATGTAAACCCAATTCTGCAAATTCACCGAATTTAAAATGTAAATTTTTATGGCCACATTATATTACTGAAAAAATTTCTAGGCCCTTTACAGTAAAATTACCGAATTGCATCATATACCTATATATGTATATAATTTTCCAGTGCTATGATTTTCGGATGCTCTGATATACCAAAAATTATAGCAGATTTTTCTTGTTTTGGCACATTCTTTTACAAAATGTAAAGGCAATTAAATAAATAGCTAGTTATTCAAATGATTAATTTAAAAAACTATTATAAATAAAATATTATAAAAAGCCCGAAATTATTAAAGAAAATACTCATGTTAAAAAGCTAAACCAATAAGAATTGCTATATCAATTTAGTTAGAACAATATAGAAATAATGAATAAACATTTTAAAATATTTATTATTAGTTTTTTGTTATTTTTCGCAGTTCACTTTACAGGAGCTAATTTCAATAAGAATGGCACTAGACCTATAACTGATGATGAAGTGGAAATACTACAACGATTTGCTCGTTATTCTATCCTAGCATTCGATGGATCAATACAAGATATAGTGAACTGGACTTGTAAAGTCTGTAAAGACATTTCTAAAGATCCTAAAAACATTGAAGTTAAACCCGTAAGTGTTTCATATAATTGTTAATTATCTTTCATCTTTACAAATTATTAATAAATCTCTTGTCATTTCTTTTTATAAAACTTTTTGGCACTATCATGTAAGCTAATGATTCATTTTAACTGTCAAGATATCTGTAAATGTTAATGCTTATTTTATTTTTTAGAGATCCCAATCGGAGATACTATTAATTTTCTGGCCTATATAATCGTTAATAAGCAGACTAAAGATATTGTTATCACCTTCCGAGGATCAGATTTTACTGATCCTACCAATACCATAGCAGACATAGGATCATTTAATCTAGTTAAATATAAATTTAAAGGTTACCAACCATCAAACTCTAACGAAGATATCCTTGTTAGTGAGGGATTTTTTACCACTTGGCAATTGTTTCATTCATCAAACCTTACGAACGAATTAACTTCCTTAATGAAAAAATATCCAAGCTTTAGCGTTTCAGCAACTGGTCATAGTTTAGGTGGAGGTAAAATATATATATATTTATTTAATTTATTTTATTCACTTTATAATTCAGCTGTCTTTAATATTTCGAATTTTATTATAGCTTTAGGATTATTTCAAGCTCTAGATATTAAACAAAATTATCCAGATAATACTAAGCTCTGCTTTTATGGATATAACATACCACGTGGAGGAAATGAATTATTTGCTAATTATGTTAATAAAGAATTGGTAAGTCTAATGTGAATTGTGTTAATATTCTTTTTAATTTGGGGTATATAAATTGTAAGTGTGAATGAAATTTGGAATTTCTAGATCTAGGTATAGGAGTTTATACGCATAAAATAAATTTATCCTAAAGTATTTGGCTAATAAATTCCAAATCTTCCAAATCCACTAAAATTTCATTTCCGCTTACAATATATATATATGAGCTGCCAAAAAAGAAAACTAACTTTCAGACTTTTAAATTATATCTTATCAGATTCATCCTAAAAATCTAACCCGTCTAACCAGAGTCAATATTATCAGATTTTAGGATGACTGGCTTTGATAAGTTATAAATTAAAAGTTTGATTTTTCCTTCATGCATCAGTGTCGCAGATTAAAATATAGAATTTCACTTAACAGGAAGTTGTGTATAGCTAACTTTACTAGTCTAATATTTAATTATTTGAAAATAATTACTTTTGACAATAAAAAATTATGTGGCACTCGCATAACGGATCATCGAAGAATACCATAAAGTTGGGTATCCAGCGGTGATACCGGATAATCTATCACAAATTGGCAAAAATTATATTTAGTTGTATAATAACCTCAACTCTTAAATTTCTAATTATGTCAAAAATTTTGTAAATAGGATTGTATATACCGTGTCGTTTCAGGAGGTGATTTATTTTCTAGGGTTCCTCCTCGTCCCAAATGGGTACAACCGAAAGGTGAAGTATGGATCTCTGATCCAAGTAAGAAAAATTTTAAGCAAGGATCTTTTGTATGTGATGGAAATGATAATCCGGTAAACATTTTTTTTTAATCCTTGGTTTTTTTCTTAAGATGAATGAAAAAATTTAAATAATAACATTATTGTATTTATAGCATTGCTCACTCAGCGTCTTTCCTAATTTATTTGATCACCTTGGTCCATTTTTTGGAGTGGGTTTTTTTTAAGACTATAACTAGAAATTACGCATTCGCTGCTCAGCTTCAGCTAATTAGACATAATAGGCAATGAAATAAGATGCCATTACTAATTATTTATAATAGAATAATTTTACTTAATTAATAATTTTAAATTTACTCCTTTTTTAATAAAATATAAGAATAGTGTTTTGAATTAATTATAAAAGTATATAAATAACATTGATTAGTCTTGGGTTTCTATATAAAAATTGATTCACATTACAGCCTTTCTTCAAATTTTATTCTTTGTTTCTTAATTTTGAAATAATAAAAAGTTTCTGGTGTTTGTTAATATCAGCAACTTATTAATTCTGATCAGTAACTTTGGGTTCGATCATCAAAAAATTTTTAAGCTGTCTCAGAGTTTATGACTCAGAGTTTGTGAAGACAGATATAACAATTTTCAATATCTTTTGGCCACTTTTTAAACCAATCTATGCCGTAAATTCTCGATATAGGACATCTGTGCAATATTTAGAATATACCATGTGCATTATTTTGAAATAATAGACCGATTTTTTTAATTTAAATACTAAGCAAATGTTTCTACACGATAAAGTGTGAACTTTTATTATATTAGTCAATCTTCAAGATTAATAATGAAGATACTTTACGGTTGTCATGTGCAAGCATTTTATTATGAAAGTTAAAAAACAAAACAAACGGATTATTTTCAGGACGTACATGGACGTTATTCTATATCAGTCAGAAAAATTTAGTCAAACATACATTTAGAGAAATATTAAATTTAGGGAGATAAAAATCTATAAGTATTATATTAGTTGGCCCAAGTGAAGTAGTGTATTTAGGGGGTCTTAATGTATACTATTTTGGGGCACGATTTTCAAAATAATGCCTATGCATGTTATTTCGAGTTTTTTGTTACATTAAAACATTATGATCAATTTTTCTATGGTTTTATCCTCACTTTGCTTGTCCTCGTTTCAATTATTACACAATGCTGTTTATATGATAACACTAGCAATTGCAAAAATGTTCTGGTTATGCGACAACATTAACTTTTTTTAAAGTTTGCTTATGTTATGCTTAATAAAGTTATTTTGCAACAATGAAATGTTTTGTCAATAGCTTTGTCTGAAAAATTGACAATTAACAAAATTACTAATGATTGATAAGCTATTGATCTCTTCTTCCATATCTTCACTAAACTAACTAAAGCAAAACCAACACACCAAACTGAATATGAAAACCTTTTTACTAAAGCTTTCAAAAAATATAAAGAGATATATTATATACCTATTACTACCAAAAAAAATAGAGACCAAATCTACTTAAAATTTAGACAAAAAATTATGATCGATTATCTAAATAACTACAGTTTCATTACTAACTCACCAGCAGAAATAAGCAGAGTGATTCAATATTGTCATAGATTTATTCAGTATAAAAAGAAACTCAACATATCAGACATAAGGATCTATATCAATAAAGCAATTTCAGAATTACTACAGCCTCTTTCAGCAACACCAAACAAAATATCAGAAAGTATTTTAGAGTTACTTTCTTATAATCTACCAATTGATGATCCAGGCTAAACAAGAGCTATCATGTCTTCTTTGCACAAATTATACTTCTTTAAACCACTACCTGATATCTACTTTACTAAAAAAGAAAAGCTATCTGATGATTGCAGTGAATTACACCCTTGTCTATAAGACCTCTTTCCAATTACTAATAGAGCAGATCTCAGAAACCTAGCAGATATAGAAGAAAACTTGCTGTATACTATTTCTTTACAAAGATTTCACCATCTTACTTTAACTTATCTACACCATAATCTGCACTTCCTCTTACTTCCCAAGAACTCAACCTAAAACTTTGAGAAATATTTCTAATTGTATATATACTACTTAAAGAAGAAATAGAACAACATATCTAACTACTTAAGTAATACTATTCTTTCTAATTTCTATCTAACGACTACTATACATCAGCAAAAAAAATAAACTGCTAGATAACAATTACTAATAATGAAGATATGTATCAATTGTAATCTCCTCTGCTGATTTATAATGATTACAATACAAATTGATATATAATCAAAAAGGATAGTAATCGATACATAGCCAAATAAATAAAAATCGATATGTATCCAAAACAAAGAAAATCGATATATAGCTCGAAATGATAGAAATTGATAGAAATCAATTATAATAATTTATATAAATCGATATAAATTGATATATAACTATAACAATATAAATCACTATATTTAATATTATAGCAATTAATTTTGAAAAATATCAAATGAAAAGAAAATAAAACTGAAAAGTAACCAATTTTTTTTATTTTACTAATATATGATATGCAATACATATGATAAATGCGATATATAAACGTTTTATACATAATGTTAGTTACAAATAAGAATACAGATAGACAAAAAAAAAGCAACATTATTGACTATATTAACCAACACTGAACAAGTCATCCATTTCCTCCTGCGAA